>LBNU01010625.1:31935-74025 GCA_014162995.1 Artemisia annua
CTTAATGTGGAATATTGTTCAGTGTAAGTTTACTTGATATTAGTCAAATATCTAAGTAACCCCTCCATAATGACAAGATTAAGGAATTTCTTGCCTTGTTGGACCAAATCGATGATATCATGTATCAATATTTTTGTAGTAATCATCTGTCATGGACTAGAACTTTGCCAAAAAGGAATATCTTGCATCCATAGAGCATCTAAAATAAATAACAAAAACGATAGAAAAAATAAATGTTGTCTATATTGTGAGACGAATGGAGAATATTTCTTCTTGCTTGCATCAAAGAACAGAAGCTGTATCTTTTAGCTAGTTCTATCTCAACTAAGCAAAAATAAGATTAACTTGTTAATTCTTACCAAAAAGATGGCGAGCCAAACCCTCAAGACATGCTTTTAGTTCCTGTGCTGCATATAAAGTGCCATCCATGCTGGAAGCGTTCCAATCACTTGGATTGAAGACTCTAACTCCTTCCATCTACACACTCATATATAGAATTATAGCCAGAACAATTTTGGGGGGCATTTAAATATTCATTTTAAAATGGTTTGTGATTTGAATAAATATAACCGAAACCTAAAAATCATATACGAACTTGATTAAAGATAGGAAGCACATTTTCTTGATAACCAGTTTTCTTTATGCAACTTCTTCCTCATTTTTCCAAATTACATTACTTTTACTAGAGGTTATTATTTCAAACAGTTTACTTATCAATATTGATTTGGTTATGTTTTATATTTGTTGGGTCACACGACTAAAACATAATGAAAAACTAAGGTAAAAGAGAAACGGGTCGAATGTGAAAAATCATTTTATTCAAACTATTAACATTATATTGGTATAACTATTATTTGTAATATAAGACACTTCTTATTTGCCAATAAATATATATCTAAAAAAGGGGTTTGTGTCAAGCCATTACCCAACCCCCCTGACCACGTATAATCTCTAACTTTGACGGATAAAATCATAACAATAATAATAATAAGTTTACCCAAACACTCGCAACTGATTCTTTCGATTATCAGTTCGAACACACATCCAAACACCGGATTAGTTAGCTGTAAAGTTTAGTTCTTGTGAAAAAATGAGATACCTGATGAAATACTGGATAATGAGTTGAATCAATGGAGTCTCTTCGATAGACGTCACCAGTGACAAGGAAATTAGTATACCCCTCCCTAAGTAAAGTAGCTTGATGTGCACTAGTGTGGCACCTCAACACAGTGTCTGCGTCAACGTAGTATGTATCATTGTAACTCCTACTTACGTGATCAGCAGGTACCAACACATCATCAAAGTTCTGCACAAATAAGGTTCCATCAATGACTACAAGTCTACAACAACACTGCTTATGAAAATGCAAAGTTTCAAGAAAAAGTACTCATATATGCGACTAAAGATAAATGATCTATGCTCTATGTTAGTAAGTCCTCGCAGATTAGTCATAGTGGGAATCACTAGACACTATCATCTGGAATATGAAGATTATGAGCAGTGTACAAAGCTCTAAAGGCCCATTAGCACTGACTCAAAAGGTACCCACAACCTCATGAAGATTATTGACTCAAACTGTACGTGTTAGATCAAATACGTACAGTTTCAATACAGACAATCTTAAAGTGACACTCGTTCCATCAAAAGAAGTTAGCCTCGCCAAGCCAACTAAAAGGGCCAGCGAGAACTTTCTTTCAATATCTAACTTCATGGGGAAGGTGTATGAATCTGGAATTATGTTTGCAACTTTGCATTGGTGGTTCGTGAGGTGGAAACCCCTATTTTAGCCCAACATTCAGTGAAGTCGCTTCTTGAAAAGTATGTTGATGCGAGGCCAACAGAACTTCCATCAGGGCTGCCACCAATGAGGGATATTCAATATCAAATAACCTCATTCCGGGTTCTAGTTTGCCTAATAAACCAGCATATCGCATGAGCCCAAAAGAGCATGAAGAATTACAACGCCAAGTTACTGGAGCCAAGGTTCATGCTATAGTTGAATGGCCTACACCTCGTTCAAACTAGCCTCACTTTACAGACGATTCATTTGAAACTTTACGCTTTGTTCTTGAGCTGGTTACTAAAAGAAGAAAAAAGAAGCAAAGAAGAAAGGAAGTGATTCATTTTCTCGCCAGATCTGGGCGGAAAGTGTTATTAACAAAACACACTCACACTTTCCTTCCTCAATCACTTCCTTTCTCTCCTATTTCCTTCCTAAAAAAACTCAAGAACACAACTTTGACCGGGTTCTTTCCTCAATCACTTCCTTTCTCCCCAAAAATAAACTCAAGAACACTGCGTTAGCATTTTAGTCGCTCCCATTACTGAATCAATGAAAGCTGATTTGAAGTTTTACTGGACTCCAGAAGCCAATTACAACTTATAAAGAGGAAATTATCTCAGGCTCCGGTTCTTGCTTTACCAGATTTTGGGAAGATTTTTGAAGTGGATTCTGATGCATCTAAGGTTGGTATAGGTTCTGTCCTAAGTCAAGAAGGGCATCCGGTTGCTTTCTTTAGTGAAAAACTAAGTGGGTCAAGGCTGAACTATACCACGTACAATGTCGAGTTTTACGCTATAGTTCGCTTTGCGACATTGGCAACATTATTTAGTCATAGAGATTTTATCCAAAATTTAGACCATGAAGCACTTAAATACATTAATAACCAGCAAAAGTTGAGCCCGAGACATTCAATGGGTAAGTTTCTTACAAAACTTCACATTTGCATTAAAATATAAGGCTGAAATTCAGAATTAAATCATCGATGCCTTTAGTTGACGAGCTTTTTATATCAACAAGGTTTTGATACCTTCAAGGAAATGTATATGGAGGATAGTTATTTTGGACATATTATGCAAGAAGTTCTGAATGGACAACGTTACAATATTAGCTTCAAGATGGCTTTTTGTTTAAGGCCACGCAATTGTGCGTTCTAGAGTGCTCTTTCAGAGAAAAGGTTGTTGCTGAACAACACACTTTGGGATACTGGCCGTGACAATAGCATTGCATTGGTGGAGATTAAGTACTTTTGGCCCAAACTTAAACGGGACGTTACTAGACATGTAAAGAGGTGTGAATTATGTCAACTACTGAAGGATGTTTTAACTAACGCAGGATTGTACATGTAAACAGAGTTGGGGGACAAGCGATAATGAACCAAATGATTACATTGTATTAACTTGATAAAATAACAAATATTACATGAGGGTATAAATAACCGTTACTTAGCTTGTAAACTACGTTTGGTTAATACTAATGGGCCTAATAAGACAGTACTATTATTTCTAACAGTAAACTCCACTACTCGTTCCATCTTCTCCTTAGATTGATGTAAGCATGGATTTTGTTCTAGGACTCCCATGTACTCAGAGGTGAAAGGATTCCATCATGGTGGCAGTGGATACATTTTCCAAGATGCCCATTCTATATCTTGTCGCAAGACAATGGATGCCTCAAATGTGGTAGATTTGTACTTTAAAGAAGTTTTTCGTTTGCATGGGCTCCCTTGAACTATCACTTCAGATCGTGATCCCAACTTTATGGGGCATTTCTGGATGACCTTGCGGAAAAAGATAGGTACCCAACTATGCTTCAGCACATCTTACCATCCAGAGACGGATGGCGAAACGGAAGTGGTAAACAAAACCTTGGGGAATCTGTTTTGATATCTTGTTGGATACAAACCAAAGCAGTGGGATTTGGTGCTTCTGTTTGCTGAGTTTGCATTCAACAACTCAAAGAACCAGACAACTCAGCGAAGTCCTTTTGAGATTGTTCATAGACTTAGTCCATACAGTGTTCCCAATTCCTAATTTAAGGAAAGCTAATGTGAAAGCTAATAAATTTGCTGAGCATATCAAGAATATGAAGCCCACAATGCCAAGTATAAAACAGCTGCTGACCTACATCGTAGAAAAGTTGTTTTTGAGGAAGGAAACTATGTATGGGTTGTTTTGACTAAAGATAGGCTGCCAGCAGGAGTAAATGTTAAGTTGCATGATCGAAAGATTGGTCCTTGTCAGATTCAGAAAAAGATAAATGATAATGCCTACCAGTTGCAGCTACCAAGTCATCTAAATACCTCACACGTAGTTAATGTTAAGCATCTAATTCCATTTAAGGGAGATCTTACAAACAGCTATAACTCGAGGGGCAAGTTCTTCAACTTGGGCCAACTGATGCAGTCAAGAATGAATTAAATTTCTGGAAACTTCACAAGGATCATTTAGTTCCAAAAGTCAAGTGGTTTGTGTCTTTTAATGTTTAGTAGTCTATAAGTCAGTTCGAATAAATGTGGTTACGTCAGTTTTTTGGGTCTATAAGTCTATTGGTCTATATATTAACTTGTTATTGACATCTAAGGGCAGACAGTTTTCTATCTTGTAATAAGCTTTTAAGCTTGATTATCTATATAATAAGAATCCTCCTTCTACTCCGGTCAATATTTATTCTCTAGTTGCAGTTCTACTGCACCACTGACCCAGTAGGGAATGCATTCTTAGCTACCCAACAAATGGGATACCTCAAATAGATTACATGAACGTGATTGAGAACGTAATATATTTAAGGAGCTTCATAATTCCTCGTTTTCACATTTCTGCTAGATAAGATATGACATGAGATAACCAATTAACCATATCTGCCAGTTACTTGTATCTTTGGCAGTTTACTAAGAATACTTAACATCAATAATGCTCATGAGAAAAAAAATGGGCATATTTCAATATAATTGAAAGCCCAACTTTTAAAGACAACAATAACCTACGAAATTGTATTCATTCATGAATTATTATGTTATCTAGCTTTTTCTAGCTGGTGTTTTGTTTGTTTGATATCACTTCAGTTAATTTCAAAAAAATACCCTGTATATACGTAATCAGAGAGATATTGCAACATGAAAGTTGCACTAATAAGTTTTTGACCAAGTGTTCGGTAAAAACAGTACAGTATTTTATTATGATTTTGTAATAATTTAGAACCAGCATAAGCAGGAGTAAGACAAGTGGAAATGAGATAAACGCAAACCTGCCTAACCATCCTTAAATTAAGTCAACTGCTTAACTGAATATCTGTTCATATTTTGTAAGACATGGTAATCAGTCTAATAAACGAACTTAGCAAAACTTAAAACTAACAAGATGGAAGAATTAACGCGCAAAAATGTAACTTCAAGAAGGAAAAATCGGAGACATCATGTCCATATATATAGAGCAAGTTTTAATGGCGTACCATTTTAGTAGTAACGATAGGACACAGATCATCAAACTTTTGAAACTGGTTGTTATAGTTAGTGTCAAAATACTCGTATATTGCATTTTTAAGGATCCCAAGAGGATGATTATCTCTCCTGTGAAGCTGCAATCCAAGTTTAGTGAATATCAGATCCGGGACGTTATTTGTCGGTTCATCCNGTGTAAGTTTACTTGATATTAGTCAAATATCTAAGTAACCCCTCCATAATGACAAGATTAAGGAATTTCTTGCCTTGTTGGACCAAATCGATGATATCATGTATCAATATTTTTGTAGTAATCATCTGTCATGGACTAGAACTTTGCCAAAAAGGAATATCTTGCATCCATAGAGCATCTAAAATAAATAACAAAAACGATAGAAAAAATAAATGTTGTCTATATTTTGAGACAAATGGAGAATATTTCTTCTTGCTTGCATCAAAGAACAGAAGCTGTATCTTTTAGCTAGTTCTATCTCTTGTCAATTTCTTACCAAAAAGATGGCGAGCCAAACCCTCAAGACATGCTTTTAGTTCCTGTGCTGCATATAAAGTGCCATCCATGCTGGAAGCGTTCCAATCACTTGGATTGAAGACTCTAACTCCTTCCATCTACACACTCATATATAGAATTACTGAGCATACAAGAATTATAGCCAGAACAATTTTGGGGGGCATTTAAATATTCATTTTAAAATGGTTTGTGATTTGAATAAATATAACCGAAACCTAAAAATCATATACGAACTTGATTAAAGATAGGAAGCACTAGGTGAGTATCACATTTTCTTGATAACCAGTTTTCTTTAAGCAACTTCTTCCTCATTTTTCCAAATTACATTACTTTTACTAGAGGTTATTCTTTCAAACAGTTTACTTATCAATATTGATTTGGTTATGTTTTATATTTGATGGGTCACACGACTAAAACATAATGAAAAACTAAGGTAAAAGAGAAACGGGTCAAATGTGAAAAATCATTTTATTCAAACTATTAACATTATATTGGTATAACTTTTGTTTGTAATATAAGACACTTCTTATTTGCCAATAAATATATATCTACAAAAGGGGTTTGTGTCAAGCCATTACCCAACCCCCCTGACCACGTATAATCTCTAACTTTGACGGATAAAATCATAACAATAATAATAATAATAAGTTTACCCAAACACTCGTAACTGATTCTTTGGATTATCAGTTCGAACACACATCCAAACACCGGATTAGTTAGCTGTAAAGTTTAGTTCTTGTGAAAAAATGGGATACCTGATGAAATACTGGATAATGAGTTGAATCAATGGAGTCTCTTCGATAGACGTCACCAGTGACAAGGAAATTAGTATACCCCTCCCTAAGTAAAGTAGCTTGATGTGCACTAGTGTGGCACCTCAACACAGTGTCTGCGTCAACGTAGTATGTATCATTGTAACTCCTACTTACGTGATCAGCAGGTACCAACACATCATCAAAGTTCTGCACAAATAAGGTTCCATCAATGACTACAAATCTACAACAACACTGCTTATGAAAATGCAAAGTTTCAAGAAAAGGTACTCATATATGCGACTAAAGACAAATGATCTATGCTCTATGTTAGTAAGTCCTTGCAGATTAGTCATAGTGGGAATCACTAGACACTATCATCTGGAATATGAAGATTATGAGCAGTGTGCAAAGCTCTAAAGGCCCATTAGCACTGACTCAAAAGGTACCCACAACCTCATGAAGATTATTGACTCAAACTATACGTGTTAGATCAAACACGTACAGTTTCAATACAATCTTAAAGTGACACTCGTTCCATCAAAAGAAGTTAGCCTCACCAAGCCATCTAAAAGGGCCAGCGAGAACTTTCTTTCAATATCTAACTTCATGGGGAAGGTGTATGAATCTGGAATTATGTTTGCAACTTTGCATTGGTGGTTCGTGAGGTGGAAACCCCTATTTTAGACCAACATTCAGTGAAGTCGCTTCTTGAAAAGTATGTTGATGCGAGGCAACAGAACTTCCATCAGGGCTGCCACCAATGAGGGATATTCAATATCAAATAGACCTCATTCCGGGTTCTAGTTTGCCTAATAAACCAGCATATCGCATGAGCCCAAAAGAGCATGAAGAATTACAACGCCAGGTTACATGCTATAGTTGAATGGCCAACACCTCGTTCAAACTAGCCTCACTTTACAGACGATTCATTTGAAACTTTACGCTTTGTTCTTGAGCTGGTTACTAAAAGAAGCAAAGAAGAAAGGAAGTGATTCATTTTCTCCAAGGAAGTGATTCATTTTCTCCCCAGATCTGGGCGGAAAGTGTTATTAACAAAACACACCAACACTTTCCTTCCTCAATCACTTCCTTTCTCTCCAATTTCCTTCCTAAAAAAACTCAAGAACACAACTTTGACCGGGTTCCTTCCTCAATCACTTCCTTTCTCCCTAAAAATAAACTCAAGAACGCTGCGTTAGCATTTTAGTCGCTCCCATTACTGAATCAATGAAAGCTGATTTGAAGTTTTACTGGACTCCATAAGCCAATGAAAGTTTCCAACTTATAAAGAGGAAATTATCTCAGGCTCCGGTTCTTGCTTTACCAGATTTTGGGAAGATTTTTGAAGTGGATTCTGATGCATCTAAGGCTGGTATAGGTTCTGTCCTAAGTCAAGAAGGGCATCCGGTTGCTTTCTTTAGTGAAAAACTAAGTGGGTCAAGGCTGAACTATACCACGTACAATGTCGAGTTTTACGCTATAGTTCGCTTTGCGACATTGGCAACATTATTTAGTGCATAGAGATTTTATCCTAAATTTAGACCATGAAGCACTTAAATACATTAATAACCAGCAAAAGTTGAGCCCGAGACATTCAAAATGGGTAAGTTTCTTACAAAACTTCACATTTGCATTAAAATATAAGGCTGAAATTCAGAATCAAGTCATCGATGCCTTTAGTTGACAGCTTTTTATATCAGTAGTAAGGGCAGAGGTAGAAGGTTTTGATACCTTCAAGGAAATGTATATGGAGGATAGTTATTTTGGACATATTATGCAAGAAGTTCTGAATGGACAACGTTACAATATTAGCTTCAAGATGGCTTTTTGTTTAAGGGCACGCAATTGTGCGTTCTAGAGTGCTCTTTCAGAGAAAAGGTGTTGCTGAACAACACACTTTGGGATACTGGCCGTGACAATAGCATTGCATTGGTGGAGAGCAAGTACTTTTGGCCCAAACTTAAACGGGACGTTACTAGACATGTAAAGAGGTGTGAATTATGTCAACTACTGAAGGGTGTTTTAACTAACGCAGGATTGTACATGTAAATAGAGTAGGGGGACAAGCGATAATGAACCAAATGATTACATTGTATTAACTTGATAAAATAACAAATATTACAGTAGGGTATAAATAACCATTACTTAGCTTGTAAACTACATTTGATTAGTACTAATGGGCCTAATAAGACAGTACTATTATTTCTAACAGTACACTCCACAACCTGTTCCATCTTCTCCTTAGATTGATGTAAGCATGGATTTTGTTCTAGGACTCCCATGTACTCAGAGGTGAAAGGATTCCATCATGGTGGTAGTGGATACATTTTCCAAGATGCCCATTTTATATCTTGTCGCAAGACAATGGATGCCTTAAATGTGGTAGATTTGTACTTTAATAAAGTTTTTCGTTTGCATGGGCTCCCTTGAACTATCACTTCAGATTGTGATCCCAACTTTATGGGGCATTTCTGGATGACCTAGCGGAAAAAGATAGGTGCCCAACTATGCTTCAGCACATCTTACCATCCAGAGACGGATGGCCAAACGGAAGTGGTAAACAAAACCTTGGGGAATCTGTTTTGATGTCTTGTTGGATACAAACCAAAGCAGTGGGATTTGGTGCTTCTGTGAGTTTGCATTCAACAACTCAAAGAACCAGATAACTCAGCGAAGTCCTTTTGAGATTGTTCATAGACTTAGTCCATACAGTGTTCCCAATTCCTAATTTAAGGAAAGCTAATGTGAAAGCTAATAAATTTGCTGAGCATATCAAGAATATTCATGAGGAGGTCAAATTATAGATTGAAGCCCACAAATCCAAGTATAAAACAGCTGCTGACCTACATCGTAGAAAAGTTGTTTTTGAGGAAGGAAACTATGTATGGGTTGTTTTGACTAAAGATAGGCTGCCAGCAGGAGTAAATGTTAAATTGCATGATCGAAAGATTGGTCCTTGTCAGATTCAGAAAAAGATAAATGATAATGCCTACCAGTTGCAGCTACCAAGTCATCTAAATACCTCACACGTAGTTAATGTTAAGCATCTAATTCCATTTAAGGGAGATCTTACAAACAGCTATAACTCGAGGGGCAAGTTCTTCAACAGGGCCGACTGATGCAGCAAGAATGAATTAAATTTCTGGAAACTTCACAAGTATCATTTAGTTCCAAAAGTCGAGTGGTTTGTGTCTTTTAAAGTTTAGTAGTCTATAAGTCAGTTGGAATAAATGTGGTTATGTCAGTTTTTTGGGTCTATCAGTCTATTGGTCTATATATTAACTTGCTATTGACATCTAAGGGCAGACAAGCAGTTTTCTATCTTGTAATAAGCTTTTAAGCTAGATTATCTATATAATAAGAATCCTCCTTCTACTCCGGTCAATATTTCTTCTCTAGTTGCAGTTCTACTGCACCACTGACCCAGTATGGAATGCATTCTTAGCTACCCAACAAATGGGATACCTCAAATAGATTACATGAATGTGATTGTGAACGTAGTAATATATTTAAGGAACTTCATAATTCCTCGTTTTCACATTTCTGCTAGATAAGATATGACATGAGATAACCAATTAACCATGTCTGCCAGTTACTTGTATCTTTGGCAGTTTACTAAGAATACTTAACATCAATAATGTTCATGAAAAAAAAATGGCCATATTTCAATATAATTGAAAGCCCAACTTTTAAAGACAACAAAAACCTACGAAAATGTATTCATTCATGAATTATTATGTTATCTAGCTTTTTCTAGCTGGTGTTTTGTTTGTTTGATATCACTTCAGTTAATTTCCAAAAAATACTCTGTATATATGTAATCAGAGAGATATTGCAACATGAAAGTTGCACTAATAAGTTTTTGACCAAGTGTTCGGTAAAAACAGTATTTTATTATGATTTTGTAATAATTCCAGAACCAGCATAAGCAGGAGTCAGACAAGTGGAAATGAGATAAACGCAAACCTGCCTAACCATCCTTAAATTAAGTCAACTGCTTAACTGAATATCTGATCATATTTTGTAAGACATGGTAATCAGTCTAATAAACGAACTTAGCAAAACTTAAAACTAACAAGATGGAAGAATTAACGCACAAAAATGTAACTTCAAGAAGGAAAAATCGGAGACATCATGTCCATATATACAGAGCAAGTTTTAATGGTGTACCATTTTAGTAGTAACGATAGGACACAGATCATCAAACTTTTGGAACTGGTTGTTATAGTTAGTGTCAAAATACTCGTATATTGCATTTTTGAGGATCCCAAGAGGATGATTATCTCTCCTGTGAAGCTGCAATCCAAGTTTAGTGAAAATCAGATCTGGGACATTATTTGTCGGTTCATCCTTGACTACATCTGTGTCACCAATTACAGATACAAACTAGATCAGGACATGAGATAAAAGTTTCTAGCTAACGATGGACTAGATAATATTCTAAATTTACATTTAACCATATGCAAGTCACAAGAATATTCACTTCAAACGTGCTAGAAATAAACAAAATTTACATGACTTAGAGCTATTAGACATACTATCTTTCTTTTTATTACGTGTAATAGGAAGAAACTTAACACATGAAGGACAGGCATTCAAAAGTATACCACTTATGGAACTGAAAGCATACAAATGCAAGTATCACAAAAATAGTTAGTTTTGAATATCGTTACATTGTACCGAAAGTAAGTATCCTACTGAAAGTCAAATTTCTTAAATAATGGCTAACGAGACTGAAGTTTGCAAACTTGAAAGTGGCTACTGGCAAATGAATAGTTTCAGACTGAAAATATTAGAGAAGTAAGAAAAATCAACTTTACTAATCATAGTCAATTAAGGGGTTGTTTTTTTTTAGCTTATTTGATGGCTTGTGAGCCTTCACAATTGAGCTTATTGGCTTATCAAAATTTTCAAATAACCATGGTTTGTGACATTTTGGCCGACTAATCTATACAGCCACACATACTCAAACCGCTTAAAAGGTTGGCATTATTACTCAGTTTTACAAATAGTGAGAAACTAGTAAGAATAATTCAGTTAGAAACTATGAAATTATTATACACGAAAACGCAAACTTTAATGATCAGAGTCATTTCTACCTAACAAAAAACTTAGAGCTTTTTTTTTTTTTTTTTTTTTTTTTGAGGGAGGGGAGGGGGGGGGGGGGCTTATTATTTTGGCTTAGTTTGAGACTTATAAATGGGGTGTTTTGGTCAGTTTATTTAAGCTGGCTTATGGGCTTATTTGACTTTGGAAAAGCCAATAAGCTCACTTATTGAAGCTTATGACCTTATCAACTTCACATTATTGGCTTAAGCCAATAATCTAAACTTAATAAGCTCTAAAAAGTGAGCTTATCAGCTTTTCCAAAATCAAATAAGCCCATAAGCCAGCTAAATAAGCTAACCCAAACGCCCTATAAGTCTCAAAATAAGCCAGAAAAAATCGAAATGAAATAAGCTAATAAGGTCACAACTAGCAACACCCAAAAAGGCATAAAGCCTTAATAATAAAAAGAAAACCTTGTTTAGAGATTTTAACACCACCAAGTTCAAGAAGTGAATCTGTGGCAGCAGCAGCAGCTAGTGTTTTGTGGCGACGATGAATGAAGGGTAACAAAGAGTTGAACCCATTTTTGGTAATTGTTTTATTAGATGAGATGAAGAAAGCAGCAGAAGAAGAGGGTTTTGAGTGGACTAGGATATGATGAACAAATGCAGCAGCCATTGTCGTTGTTTGTTGTTGGGTTTATCAGTCAGTCAGTGGATTATTAGTACTTTAGTAGTAGAAGCCTTACCCACAGACAAATATCATCAAACACATGGTTTTTACTTTAAGACCTCAATGTTAACAAAACAATTTTTCATTGATATGGACTGTTTGGTGTATATATACGTGTGGTTTTAATATTATAAAATCAGTTTAACATAAAAACTTACATGTTTTAAATAGTGTAATTAGTAATACCCAAAAGGTCATAAACCCTTATGAAGCAATCCGATCAAAACAAAACACCAGGGCCGGACTTTTTCTAAAACTTTGTCCAAAATCTTGATTGAAAATGTTTATTATGAAATAAAACAGAAACATTAGGGTTTAGGGTTTAAACCCATGGGTAAGGATCCAGTGAGAAGAAAACTTAAAATGAGAAGAATGAGAAATAACAATAACCGCGTATTTGAGATGCATCAGATGCATCGACTTGAATTAGATGCATCTCTATTCATTTAGATGCATCACAATTAGTTTCGAATGTGATTTTCAAGTGAAAACGATGCAAAGTCGTACTTGCAATAAATTTGACTCGTAGAGGACGAAAAATACATAGGATTCGTCTAACTTGATGAAATGCATCTAATATATGTTTATGCATCTAATTTTTAGCTAGAAACTATATTACAATGCATCTAAAAAAGTAGAGATGCATATAATTCAAATTGATGCATCTCTAATATGTAGTTATATTTATTTTTCATCCTTCTTATTTTAATGATTAGAGTAAAATTGTCAAGTGTAGAACTTATAAGGTGCGTAATAAATTTTTTCAAAAGATATCATCTTCGTTAAACGCATGACATCCATAACCTCTGTTAGTGTCGTTTACTTTCGGTCATGTTTGGCAACAAGCGTTAAGGAAGCGTTTAGGAGCGACAAGCGGTAAGCATTTAGATGAAAAGCTTGTTTGACAACATCTCTAATAGCGGTTGAAACTATCCTAACCGCTCCAAAATGAAATGCTTCTTGAATAAGCTTTCCAGAATTGCTCCAAGCCTTTAGATACTGAAATTACATATATACCCCCATTTGTTTAATAATTTATTTTATTTTAATGTGTATATGACCTTTTTCGTAATTTTACACTTCATAATTACTGCTACAGCTACGTTACCAAACATGTTTTTTAAATAAACAACTACTCCTTACTACTTACTGCTACGTGTCGCCAAACATAACCTTCAAATTGTTTAAAATGCGTAGAGGTTTAACTAAATTTGTCAAATTCAGTGTAAGTTTAGTTTATACCAGTGTTGCAAAAATCGGCCTAGGCGGCCAATTAATCGGCGCCTAGGTGCTAGGCGGGGATTAACCGTCCGGATTTTCACTAATCGGCCTTATTAATCTACAACAACATACCCAATCCCGCCGAGGCAGGGTATGGGGGAGGTATAATGTAATCGGCCTTATTAATCTGTTTGGCCAAAATCGGTCAACATACCGATTACTTGGATAAAAATCGGCCAAATCGGACAAATCAGACAAAAAGCGAATAAATTGGCCAACTCGGTTACGGTTAAAAATCTGCCAAGTCAGGCATAAATCGGCCAAATCGAGCATGTAGCTTCAAATTTTTATAATTTTATATATAAACAATCTAATTCGAGTAATTCCCGATTAATCCCCGCCTAACCAATTAATCGTTAGGCGGTATTAGGCCGCCCTGCTATCGCCTAGCGATTTTTGTAACCTTGGTTTATACTACACTTTTCAACTATATTACGTGAAAAACCGAACTAGAAGACCATTGGTCGTTATAAAATCATGAGGTCCATCAAAATTTTGAGGCCATGTGCGATCGAGCACCCCACTCCCTCAAATTCGGCCCTGCAAAACACATAACAATAATAGTAATAGCAATACACAAATGGTTATCAGAGGCATGTTAATGACCCGGTATGGATGTCTAATGCTGAGCACCACGACACCTAAGCTCCAAGTCAATTACATGGACGTTGGAGCATTTGATCTGATCAACCAACTGCATACTACTTTCCAAATGCAAGCTCGAACCAAAAGGTTCAATGAAATTGTTAATCCAAGCAATTGCAAGATGGTTGAAGGATCACCGGTGAGTGCCCATGTAATCAAGATGATTAGGCACATCAATTGACTTGAAAGGCTATGTCACGCCATAGCACCCGAGCTTGCTATTGATTTCATCTTGAATTATTTAAGCAATGAGTATAAGCATTTTATATTCAACTATATCATTAATAACGTTTAGGGCGGGACCGTAGCGGAACTGCATAACATGCTCAAAACTGCTGAAAGAGGCATTGAGCAAAAATCAAAAGATGTGCCGGCGGTAGATGGGAAAAATGGCAAATATAAGGGCAAGTGAAAAGGGAGAGGAGGCAAAGGGAAGAAGAATAAATCTTCCAAGACAGTATTAAAGGGAGGTAAACCCAGGAAGGGTTTTCCTTGCTTCAAGTGCGGGAAAGAAGAGCATTGGGCGAGAGCTTGTCCAAATGGTCCAGCCAAAAAGGAAAAGGAGAATACATGTTAGTACATAACTAACATTGTTGTCTCTCACTTCATTACGAAAGTAGCAAGGATCTAACTTGTTGAACTTTACCACTAGATGAGAAAAGAGGAGCGCTGGACAGAAACTGTGGAAGTAGCTGATGGAGAGTGCTAGGAAGTTTGCAAAAATTATGGTCGGGCTCGTGCACATGTTTTGGGATTTAGGGTTTTAAATAAATTTCAATATTTGTATTTACATGTAAAACTTGTTTTTGCCCGTTCTAGGGCTGGTTTTAAATTTCATTTAATGTTTTAGGTTTTAAACATTTTATCTCTAAAATTTAAATAGATCTGGCATCTTTCATATTTTAAAATCTAGAATAAAATTTTTTGAGAAAACTTAGAGAAACAAAATATAACTGCAAACAGTGACAACAATTTATCTAGTTTGATCAGTGGACTGATCATACTTTATAGGTTCCCCAGAAGTGGAACTAGCGAAGTAAAAGAAATGTTCAAAGGAAGCTTTTCAGCTTCACGTAATATACTTTAACATAATCTATCTGGGATAGAGGATCAAAGATAATCATAAGACTTTGATGCAATCCATCTGGGATGGAAGTTCAAAGTATATAAAACATGGTTCAATTCGGGTAACTGTTGATATTTAAAACACGGTTCTATATTGTATTTTAATGCACATATTTCTAATCCAATCTCAATTTGTTTAAATGCACGTATATAAAACACGGTTCGATTCACATACCACTGATATTTAAATAAAAACTTAACAGATACTATATCAATATTCCACATAATTAAATTCTTAATTTAAAGTATAAACACATATAAGAACATATATAAATAGTATAAACATCATACTAAAAAATCATAAAGAAATTATAAAACTATCAACTCGAACGATTATTAAATATTTAAATTTTGTCATTTTTTATTTTTTAATACGTGTATAATATAAATTTTTAATTTAAACTACCAAAAAGATTTTTGTTAAGAACCGATAATACTCAAGTAAAAGCTTTTATAAATAATAACTTACCATCAAAACCTGAATTTAAAAGATTAATCAGATGGCAAACTCTTTTATCTGAATATAGTTTTGATATCGAGATTATAAAATCTGAAAAAAATGTTTTAGCAGATTTCCTAACTAGAGATGGAAAAGATCATTGAAGATATTGATATATTGCTTACTCGCATGGATATAATGGTAAAAGAAATGAAGGATACTGCTTCAAATATGGCAGAATTAATGGATGTTATGGCTGTCATTCCAGAAAATATGGTTGAGATAAAAGGTATATTTAAAAGACAATGTCTTATGATCAAGGCAAATGCTGGAAATTACGAAATTGAAAGCATTCAAATAAAAGATTTGATAAAAGGTAAAAAAACGTAAAGTTGATATTCCATCTTCTTCTTCTGATGAACAAATGATGGACATAAAAGAAAATGAAATGGAGGTAAAAGGATCATATTCCTTTAGACCCCAATCAGATAAAACCTCTAGTTTTGAAAAAATCATTCAAAATCCAATTATTGAAGATCCGATTGAATTACAAACTTTAATGATGAAAGAACTATACAGTCTTTTTAACACAGATACAAGATTTGTTGATTTCAAGGGGATATACCCAAGAATCAATTATTTGCAGGGTTGCAATCCTGACGAAATTAGATACTGGTACGAATTTGGGGCGGTAAACTCAGTGTATCTTACACCTCCTAATTCCCAGAAATATCCAAGATGCCAATGTGGCTACAAAGTTCTTTGAAAGAATGTTATAGGAATAATCCTATGATAAATTATAAAGATCAATTGATGTTGAAATTCCTGTCAGCTGGACCAGATTTCCATGAAGAGTACAGGTATCCAGCGTACCACTTCATCCAACTAGTAAAAGCTGAAGATAAAGAAAGAAAGATGGAGACATTTAGAAAGCCATTTCATGGATTTTACCTAGAAGGGATACGTATAAGAAGGTCTATTGGATTAAGAATAATTTTACAAGAAATGGAGACAACCCTAAAAAGGGATTTTAGGACATATGGTGGAGAAAGCCTTTTTTCTCCAATAATGATCGCTCCGGCAAGGAGGTCACCTCCAAGGGCTATAACATACCTCCAACAGAGAATGAAAAGGATTGAAAGAGGTGTAATTAGATCAAGCCCAAATGCTCAAAGAAGATTTTGAGTTCAAAGAAATCACCAATAAGAAGGAGGAGAAATATGTCCAGCATGCTCACAGGGCAAAGATATAACCATAATCCCTGATGATTAAAGGTATAATTAAAGATTAGTGGTAATCACTAAATGACCAAGCCATGTGAACAAGTAAAAGATATTTTGGAATTATTGATATTATGTAAAAAAACATAAGGATAGAGTTTATGTTCCCAAAGTTTCAAGATACGTATATCTTTTAAAAAGATGACAAAGCTACAAAAAAGATACATGTCAAGACTCAAGACTAGATGCCAAAAGTGAAGAACCAGGTGTGAAGAGCTGAAGTTAGGAGACTTAGCCAAGTTGTAATATAAATAGTAGATGTATTGTAATAAGGAAGGACACCGTTCCTTTCATGCATATGAAAAATTTCACTTTCATGTTTAAATATTTCCCATGCAACTTTCATGCAAACATTGTAATATATTCCGGTATGAATAAATAAAACTTTCTACTTTCCTTACAATTCCCTGGAGTTATACATTTTGTTTTGATTATTTTACTCTTATCCAAAAGATATCTCCAATTGAATCAATATTTGTCTAACGAAATCTAACCCAATAAAAGGGTTTATCCGATTTCTGGTTTTTGGATTTCGATTTCTTAGTTACATTCTTTTGCGGTTTTGGATTGAGCAGGTCGACTCGATTTGTCGGTTTCATAGATTTTTTTAAACACCCGTATCCATAAAACTTAGCATAATATAAATCAAATAGATATTTTGAACGAAGAAAAAACATTGCTCACAAAAATATTTATTATCACAATTGTATAAAGAAAAACATTGTCATTGGTTAAATGGTTGAAATACGCAATATGAAATTCTTGATATCCGTAAATTTATTTTCCCAAAAAATTATACTCCCTCCGTCCCATATTAAGTGTCCACAATGGAATCTTTGGATGTCCCAAATTAAGTGTCCATATTCTATTCCAACCAATGAGGTGAGACTTTAATGGGTAAAAATGATATTTGATTGGTGGAGAGTGTAGTTAGTGGAATTTTCTAAAACTTTGTGCATTTTGAAAGTGGACACTTAATATAAGACACGAGTAGTAATAAATTAGAATACATGAAACTGATGTAAAATATTTCTTGCAAAGGTAACTCAAGAAAACAAAACTTAAAAGCAAATGCTTTTGAGTGGGTGACAGCTACCATGAAAGTGCATACACACATCCATGAATCTTTTGCTTGTCCTTTTAGTCATGGTCATTGTCTTCTTTGAATGTAACACGTTCTATTATGGTATTGTAGATGTCTTGTACAGTGTTTAAATACATATTTCAATTCATGTTACTTTTTCTAAAATATCACAAATGTTAAATTTGTAATTTGCTTTTAATATATTTATATAGACTTATATTATGGTTGAAAAAAGTAACATAATTGTTAAAAAAAACTACCTAAAAAGATACCTCATATCCTAAATATTGTGCATCTCTGTCAATAAAACAAGCACACAACTTCTTTTCTTTTCTTTTCTTTTTTCACATATACATGTTTCTCACTGTAAAGTCCAAACACACATCGATAGCTGCATATCATATTCATAATCTTCTTTAAAACCACACTACCAATGTTTGTATGAGATTTGGGTGGTGTTAAAATATTGGTAGTGTCAACCATCAAGTGTCAACTACGAACAATCAATTCAAATAGATGCCTTTCATACCTTCATTCAATTAAACGAAGTGCATTCATTCAATTTAAAGGCACAGTAGTTGAATTACTCACCATCTTCTTCAATCTCTATAATTCATCTTCTACTTCTTCTCATTACCTTAATTCATCACCTTCAATGGCAAATAATAACGTTAACCAATTACCATTTACAACAAACTACCACGTGTTTCCAGCCCGGATATCGGAGCTCAAATTTCTTAATGAAGTTGTTAACAACGGTCTAGCACAAATTCACCCAGACATAAAAGAACTCGACTTCTATCCGTCTGTGCCGGATGAAGTTATAGGTAAGGGGGAATTCCATATTTCCCCAATAAAAACATCAAAATTCCATATTTCCCCAAACATGCATCAAAATCATTGTACAATATGAATTATTCACTTGTAAATTGGGTAAATATGACATTTGGTGGTTTAGATTGGGTAAATATGGAATTATCCCTATAGGTAACTATGTCACACATTTATATACTAGGATATATTGTAGCCAAGTTTGTTAATAACGAGAACCCATGATTTTATATAATATGAAATGAGTTTTTGGGTTGGGTTACATTATAGTTATGAGCATAAAAAAGTGTAATGAAAATTTTTGTGGATTTGAAATGTTCATTTGAAGAGATATTTATTAAATAAGAGAGGGTTTTATGGCATTAATGAATGTGAGAAATAATATGGGGTGAGTAAGCATTAATAATTGTTTGTTCAAAAAAACAAGTAAGCATTAACCTGATGCGAAATACTTGACCAATGTAATGAATTTTCTTTTTTTTCCCTCAAGAACTATTTGGATAAAAATGACTATCAAGGAGTATTAATAAAAATAAAATTGTACAAAAACATGCATTTATGAGGTTTCTAACACATACTTTGTATTGCTTTTAATTCATCTTACAAAATACTAAAAGAGAGGCATTGTACGCCAAAGGAAGGATAAGAGTGTAATTACACTACAAAGTTTCCCTATACATATACTCGATCCACACAAAACTCTCACTCAAAAACACTATGTAAACTTCACAATGCCACTGTTCAGTGTGAGAAATGGTTGAGGGTTGATACCCATCCATAGTTGGATTTAAGACAAGGTGACTTTTATTGTGTTGTTAACCACGAGAAGACATGCAGCACCTATCATTTATCCCAAGAATATTGCTCATGTACTATGTGTTTATATCTGAATTGATACTTAATTGTTTACTTTTTTTATTTTCAGTATTATCAATATTGGAAAAGACACGGAAAAATGCATTATTTGGAGTTAAAACGAAGAAAATAAGCAATCACTCTTTCTGGAAGAAGATACGGCGTATCCATTTCTGGAGATACGCCGCATACTATACTTACCCGATCTTAAGAATGTTGAAAGACTGGAGAATACGACGTACAGATTCTGATGATACACCGTATAAGAGCCCTAGCTCATGAAGACCCAAGACGCGCTTTAAAGACATATGGCATATCCATTTATTGTAATATGCCGCATACATTCCTAATAAAAAAAACCAAGTGAAGAGATTAAGTCAAATGAAGATTTCAAGTTTATGTGATAGCCTTTTAGGATGCTTTAATATTTTGGCCATACCTTCTTCATCTGGACACCGATTTAGCCTTCAAGCGACCACGGAAAGGAAAATAAAGATCTACATGCTGAAAGAGGCAATACGGCATATTGACCATGTTAGATACGCCGTATTGCCAATACGTAGTATTGGATCATAGATACACCGTATCGGAGTATATTCTAGAATATTAATTCTTTAGGGCTACGTTTGATATCTTGGATACAACGTATATGACTTGGGTAAGCCGTATCGGGCCCAGTTTTGGACTACTATAAATATAAGCCCTAACCACGAATTTATTTATCATCATGGTTCCTTAGGACCACTCCCAGCCGTCCAAAACACCTCCCTAATAGCTTCTCGGGAGGCAACCCATTTCTCAATAAATTTACTTTACTTTATCTTTAATCCACATCTTTACTTAAATGTGGAGGTGTTTGAAAAAAAAATCTTTCGTATTTTGTTTATTTATTATTTAAATATATTGTGCAATCATTGTAACACAAAAAGTAAAAGGTTTGTGAAAATAAAAATAGGTCAAATTTTTTTTAACATGCATCATGCAAGTCTTGCTTTCGCTACATATGTACCATTAATATTCTTTACTACAACTAGTTCCCTGCCCCATCTTTATACAACTTAAAATGCATTACTATTTTCTACGGATGGAATCCTTTTGATTGGTGGGCCTATCTGCTCATTTTACATGTCATTTACAAAGTACAAGTACAAAACTTCCGCTATATATATATACACACACACAAAATAATAATAAGTCAGTAAATTTTAAGAGAAGGAAACATGCTTTAAGGCAAACACCATCTAACTATGTACTAATATTCCTTTACTATTAATAGTCACTGCCCCTTCCTTATGTAACTTTAAAAGCTATGATTTGACGGGCCCAATATTTCATATGCCCCGCAAATTTTCTTTTATCAATTGTGACAATGATCTACAATATACTCTTCGCATTTAGTCAAAACTATTATGTTAAAAACCATTTTTCCCATAATCATGTCAACATGCACGAAACTCATAAAAAGTAATTTGAAGTTGCAAAAGTTTTGATGTTTGATTTCTCGTATATGTGAAACAATATAATCACTTGTATCTTTTTGTCTTTTGTATACTAGTAATAAAGATAATAATACACAAACAAGTAGACAAATAATTTAAGGCACTTCAAAAAGAATGGTCAACATCTTTATGCACTGCTGGTACCACTTAATATTCTTAATTAAGTTGTTATGCAATTAACGAAGCTATCATTTATTATGACAAGTAATGAAGCTATCATTTACCAACACTTTTTTTAGGTCATATTAAACATTACAATGAATCAGGCGCTATAAACTAGTAAATGTTGTACAATATTGTGACATTTAGAAAGCTTAGTTACGCGACGTTTTTTATGCTAGCAAAGATACGATATGATGCAGTTATTTATAGATGGTATCATTAAATAGGATATGCATACTTTTCGTATAAAGATATTCAAAGATGTCTTATTTTATTATACATACAGTATGGATATTTAAGATATGATTCATATGTTTTGTTATATGCATCTGTGGATTTCGTGCCACTAATCTATTTATATATTCACATTTACGATAATATGAAATTCTTCAAGTAGATGTTAACATGACTGAGAGGAAATCAGTTGATATGCAATTGATAGATGTCAAGAATCACGGGTCTTGCATCCTTGTTGTGCGATGGTTCGTGCCACTAATCTATTTTTCCCTCTTCGTCTATAAGCATTTCAAGCAACGACACTAATATATAAATACAAGAACTATTGCCAATTATCGACCATCGTTTAGTGTTTTAAATATAAAGCTAGCTTGGCAAATAGGGTGTACTATTTTAGATTATGTGGCACGTATCTGTGCCAATATGTGAAGAAATTATATGATGGCACGTGTAGATGAAAGAAACACAAAGAGATAAAAGTAACCAGGTGGTGCAAGGCACGTTGGTGCCAAGATGCATATGAATGTGTCAGACAGTTAGTCGTTGTACGACTGCAAACTCAAATGCGAAATACCATACCAGTGTAATGGATTTTTTTCCTCAAGAACTATTTGGATAAAAAAAAAATGACTATCAAGGAGTATTAAAAAACTGTACTAAAACATGCATTTATGAGGTTTTAATGCATACTTTGTATTGCTTTTACTTCATCTTACAAAATGCTAAAAGAGAGGCGGTGTACAACAAAGAAAGGATAAGAGTGTAATTACACTACAAAGTTTCCCTATATATGCACACTTAATCCACACAACACTCTCACTCAAAAACACTTTGTAAACTTGACAATGGTGAACAAACTTGACAATGGCGCAGTTTAGTGTCAGAAATAGGGGTGAGCATGGTGCGGGTTGGTGCGGTTTTTGACTAAAACCGAACCACAAACCGAAAATGCGGTTTTTGTAATATTAGAAACCGAAACCATGCGGGTTTGCGGGGTTTTCAAAGTTGGTTTTTGCGGGTTTTAACGGAACCACATTTAGGCATCTTATAATTTTGGGCTTGAACCCAATAGTAAGTTTGGCCTTAATGTAAACACATTATAATAACAATACCATCTCATTCAATACTAGTAACACAAGCATTTTGCTATAAGAAATAAGAAACTAAAATAAATGAGATAATAAGTTGCATAATTGATTAAAGGCTCGAAGACCAAAAGCACACAATTGTAAGTTTATGAATTACATGTAGAGACGCAACACAAAATTACATGCATTCTTAGTTTGTTACGTAATCAATACAATCAAAAGATTGAAAATATAACATTTCATTTGTTGCTTGTGTCTTCTTGATCCTTGCATTAGTTCAAATCTTCATCCATTGAAGACTCATTACATGGTGTTTTTCCAGTAGAAAACACCTCTACAAACAGGTAACATACAACATATTAGATTATTAGTAATAAACAAAATACTACATAGTTAATATATAAACTCTTACCAAGTTCAATTTTAGCCAAATTCTCCACGAGGTCTTCAAGTTGTTGGCCGTTAACTTGCATATCTTCCACACCCGCCGGCGTGGACCGTAACCAATCTTGAGTGCAAATTAAAGCTTCCGCGGATTTTGGGGTAAGAAAGCTTCTAAACTTATCAATAACCCTACCACCGGTACTAAATGCCGACTCCGAAGCAACCGTAGAGATTTGCATTGCTAACACATGCCTAGCTACTTGAGAAAGTACCGAAAGTTTCTCATAATTTTGTATCCACCAACCTAAGACATCAAATTTTGGATCCTTTCTTTCACTCCCATCACGTAAATAGATATCAACTTCAGTATTCTTGATCCCTTCTCGTTTTTCCATATACGTTTCAAAACCACTCTCAATGTCCACTTTCAAGCGGCGAGCAACACAAGTAGGAGTAGAAGATGAGGCAACGGGTGTGTTTTGATCTTTTTCTTTGTCTGATTTCATCTTGTAATGTTTATATAGCTCGTTTAAAGTAGATTTCACACGTTTCACAACTTGCCCTCTTTTAGAAACATCCTCGTCATCACTTTCAAACATTTCCTCCTCGCTTTCTTCAGGTTCACCATAAATCAATCCTAAACAATATTTAAGATAATACAACTTGTTTCGCGAGTCTAAAACCAATGCAACATGCAGCAAAAAGTTCATATTATCCATATTGTCCCAATATTTGTCATACTTTTCTTTTATAGACAAGGCCATCTTTTTCTTTTTTTCATCAAGTTGTTCATACATTTGTGATATTGTTGCATGCATTGTAACAAGCTCACCAAAAACACAAATTGGTTGTAACATACTTAGAACCTGAAATCTTTTTTGTGACACTAAGATCCTCAAATACTCCATTATTGACCAATTTATTTGAAACAGCCGATTACTCAACATGCTTTTTACTGGTAGCAAATGACGATACAAAAGAATAACACAAAATATGTAATCATCAGACCATGAAAGGAGATAAGAGTATTATAAGTAATACGTTGCATACTCCCAGTCATCCTCTTCTAGAGCCCCTAAAACTCTAGCATTCTTTTTTCGCTTTCTGCTTCTAGTACTATCCTCGCCATCATCCTCAACTTCATTACGAAAGTAAGATCGATAATTGGGATCTATAACTTGAAGCCTGCAAGAAACAAGTAGGTACTGTCATACAACAAAGATGTAACATGTTTACATTAAGTTTCTAACAACGGTGATGTAACAGGTTATATTAACATTCTACCTTTCAAACGTCGACTGAAACTTCAACGCTGTTTCAAGCATTAGAAAATGTGGAATTCCATCGTGTATCTACATCAAGACATGGTTATCTTCTACAATCAATCTTTTCAAACTCGACACTCTCTTCGAAGCTAGTCAACCTACCAGGTGATGATCTCAAATACCTTACTGCATTTCGGATTTTGTCAATGGAAGTGATATGCTCTTCCAGACCATCTCTCACAACAAGATTTATAATATGAGCACAACACCTTAAATGCAAATACTTGCAATCCAACACCCAATTAGGCCCCTTAAGAAGAGTTTTTAAAAATTTAATTGCACCATCGTTGGAAGAAGCATTGTCAACCGTTATTGTAAAAACCCGATCAATACCCAATCTTGTAAACAACTATAAGCCAACTTTCCTATTGTCACACCCTTATGATTTGACATTTGACAAAAGTTAAGAATTTTCTTCTTCAAGTTCCAGTTTTCATCAATCCAATGGGCCATAAGACACATGTAATTATAATTTTGAACTGACGTCCACGTGTCTGTAGTAAGACACACTGTTTGATTTTTCAAAAGATATTTGAGCATAACTTTCTCTTCTTGGAACAAACCTAAACAATCTCTAGCTACTATCCACCTAGATGGCATTTCAAATGTAGGATTCAAGTCCCATAACAACTTCTTAAACCCCTCATCATCAACAATACTAAATGGTTGGTTGTCTTTTATACGCATTCTAGCAATGGAGTTCCTACATTTTTCTTGATTAAAAGAGTGAGATACCAAAGTACTCCCAGAATGCCCCAAAGTTGATGGCTTAAAACTGATTTTAGATTGTTTCTTATTATCTGTCAGTTTTACATGCACTGGCGATGTCGGGCATGAAAATTTAAATGATTACCCATGGTACAAGTACCATGCTTTCTCATTCAGAAGCTAACCCTTTTTTACAATAAGGGCATTGATGTTTGGTAGCACCCTTTTCATAGGTAAAATGTTTCCATGCAAATGATTTTAATCTACTACCTTCCGTATTCTGCTCAATGCCTTCATCAACATCAATCACTTGTTTGTCAAAATCAATCACAGGTTTATCGACCTTGATAGGAGGTTCATCAACATTGGCCTCGAGTTCATCCTCGTTGCCTGCTTCCATCTACACAAGAAACCATAGTAACTAACAATTGAAAAATGACGAATGTTTATTTAAAATGACTTGGTAATTTTCAAGTAAATTACAATCCAAAACAACCATATAAGCACTTTTACCCCAACACTTAACATCGTTTATCTACTAAAAAAAAGTGTATATTTGACTATTTGTATACATTCATTAGCACTTTAGCACCCTTTTTAAGTCCTTAAATTATAAAACCAAATAAGCAGTCTTTTACTCCAAAGTTAGTAGCACATCAAGAATAAAAGCCAATATTCACAATAAAAGCCAATATTCACAACACAATAATCGCAACAATAAAAACATATATAAAGAACATAGAACATAATTAGAAAATGAATAACTTACTAGGAGATAACTTGGAAGAATTGAGATTAACTTGGTAGAGTTGAATTTATAAAAACGATTTTGATAATTATGAGTTAAATTTTTTAGATCCAAGCTAATAGATCTGATGTTCAAGAAAAAACATAGTAGATGTATATGTTGCTTTATCTCCATACGAGACATGTTTGAGTGTTTGACTATTAATTTACGCAAGAGGCCCAATATTAGTACATGGGAGTCGACTCTACAATTGTAGTGACAGAGATAGAGTAATGTCATGTCAAACTTTAGTGGGATAATTAGAAATATTATCATTTAAATTATTATATATAGGAATTGCGGTTTGGTGCGGGTATAACAGTTCGGGTTTTACGGATAAAACCAAAACCAAACCGCAAAAGCGGTTTTTCTTTTTTCTTAAATGGTTTTATTTTAGGAGAATGCTTTTAGATTAAAAATTATATTTTATTATTCAAGCAAAATCACATGATGATACTTGACTTGCATGAGATGTTAGTGATATATGCTTTTAGTTTTGCAAACACATGCTATCAATTTACGATATGTTTTGTAATTGTGGTATTTCTTTTACTTATATTTTTGTTAAAATATGTAGCATATTTAGATAGCTTTCAAGATTGATTCATTTCCTTAATTATAAATAACCATCAACCATGTTTACTAATGTACCTTTTTTGTTTGGAAAATTGTGTTTTCATAAGTTTGTACTATTTACTTCTCATGTTTGATCATAAAATTACCAAATTAACATAGATGCTTACACTATAGCTTCTTTATTACATAAAGAGAAACAAAAAAAGATGTAATTGGTAGAACTCAAATTTAATCTTACGTTATGTATAATGTATAAAAATAATTTTTCTCTAAGACATAGATGCTTATACTATAGCTTCTTTATTACATAAAGAATAACGAAAAAAGATGTAATGAGTAGAACTCAAATTTAATATTATGTTTATGTATAATGTATAAAAATAATTTTTCTCTGAGACCAAACTATATAAGGAAATTATAATTACTTGTATAAGTAATTATCAATGAATGAAAAATGACAAAGAGTATATTCGCAAGTCTTTTAGGATTGTTTGAATCCTTACCGCTTTTGTGCAACTTCGTAAATTTTGCTAGCTTGAAACAAAATTACGAAAGATGCTAAATTGTTTTGTCAAACCAAACAGATATGGTTATATAAGTAAATCAAGATTAATGGTGATGGTTAAACCCACAATTTCAAAGTTTTAACAACTTAATTTTTCACAAAAAAATTCATAAACATGAGGTAATTTGTAGAATCCATTGAAACCATCATCTTCCGGTACCATAACCTAATGAAAATTACGGATAATGTTTAAAAAGGAATTAGAGATGTGGGTCTATTGTTCTATGATTAAAAATATAAAGTGGTTGTATTTGATTATATGAGAAAAAGAATGGTGAGAAAAAGTAGATGATGCTTCGACACGGTAACTCGGTAAAGGGAGGAGGGAGGCGGACGCTGAAGTTGTGCACGAAGAATGATACTATGTTAAATAATTTTACAGTTTTATATGCACAAAAATGCATAATATGTTAAACAATTTTGAAAATACTCACTTTGTTAAATTAATTTTAAAAACATCACAGTCATCCAAAAAACTCATGATACTCACCACAATCTAGCTAGCAGCCACCTTCTTAAGGAAATAAGAAAGGAAAGATACCTAACGGTTGTCTCAACTATAATGTGTAAGGTGATAATTATTTTCATCAATAATTGACGCGATTTTAACCAATGTGCATTCACTTTATGCTTTTATCCTACAATGATTTGAAGTTCAGAGTCGTGGATTGTTTCGAATATATGTTCTCACCGATTATAGTTAGCTTAATCTAGTTGCTTAAGCCAATTAAACTTTTAAATAGAATAACATGAGTCCTTATTTGAAAAATATTCTAATGGATTAAAGTCTAAAACTAACAATATTAAAACTAATTTGCATACCAAATTTTGTAATTTAATGGATGAAAGTCTCAAAATTTTAATACTAATACTCATGTAATTTTAAACAAAGTTAATATATAAAGTATAAGGGGTATAAAGTGTAGGGGTTATTTGTGTTTTTTCTAAAGTTATTAAAAACATGGAAACTTGTAATTTTATACTTAGCTCTATATAATTTATTAAAAATTCAACCACTAAAGTTTTATTAATTACTTCCTCTTTTTTTAAGTTTTTGTTTTCATAAATTTTGAAAGACTAGAGAATACATCGTATCAGATTCTGATGATACGCCGTATAAGAGCCCTAGCTCATGAAGACCCAAGACGCGCTTTAAAGACATACGGCATATCCATTTATGGTAATACGCCGTATACATTCCTTAGAAGAAACTCAGGTGAAAAGATTAAGTCAAATGAAGATTTCAAGTTTATGTGATGGCCTTTGAGGATGCTTTAGTATTTTGGCCATAACTTTTTCATCCGGACTACGATTTAACCCATTCAAGTGGCCACGAAAAGGGTAAATGAATATCTACATGCTGAGAGATATGCCGTATCAGAGTATATTCCAGAATATTCTTTCTTTGGGGCTATGTTTGATATCTTGGATACGTCGTATCGGGCCCCGTTTTGGACTACAATAAATATAAGCCTTAACCACAAAATAATTCATCATTAGGGTTCCTTAGGACCATTCCCAGTCGTCCAAAACACCTCCCAAATAACTTCTCGGGAGGCAACCGTGCCCTCATTACATTTACTTTACTTTATCTTAATCCAAATCTTTACTTAAGTGTGGAGGTATCTGAAAAGATAATACTTTTCTTTCGTATTTTGTTTATCTTTTATTTACACACCTCACTTATAGCAAAGTAGATTATCACGTATTGTAGAATCATTGTAACACAAACAATAAAAGGCTTGTGAAAATAAAATTAGGTCAAAAAATTTTAACATGCATTAACGCATGTAAGTTTTGCCTTTCTTACATATGTACCATTAATATTCTTTAGTACAACTTGTTCCCTGCCTGCACTTTATACAACTTAAAATGCATTACTATTTTCTAATGATGGAATCCCTTTGATTGGTGGGCCTACCTGCTCATCTTACATGACATTTACAAAGTACAAGTACAAACCTTCCCCTCTCTATATACACACATAAAATAATAATAATAAGTTAATAAATTTTAAGAGTAGGAAACATGCATTAAGGCAAGCACCATCCACACAATATTCCTTTACTACTAATAGTCATTTCCCCCTCATTATGCAACTTTAAAAAACATTTTTTTCTCCTGAAATATTTTTGATTTGATGGGCCCAATATTTCATTTGCCCCGCCAATTTCCTTTTATCAATTGCGAAAATAATCTACACTAAATTCTTCGCATTTAGTCAAAATTGTTATATTGAAAACCATTTTTCCCACAATCATGTCAACCTGCACGACACTCATAAAAATTTGAAGTTGCAAAAGTTTTAATGTTTGATTTC
This sequence comes from Artemisia annua, assembly GCA_014162995.1. Classification (NCBI taxonomy): domain Eukaryota; kingdom Viridiplantae; phylum Streptophyta; class Magnoliopsida; order Asterales; family Asteraceae; genus Artemisia; species Artemisia annua. Next base: position 61,411 of record LBNU01010625.1, read on the forward strand.
TCGTATATGTGAAACAATATAATCTATGGAAACTAGAGGGGGGGGGGGCGGTTGAATAGTTTCACAGTTTATAATTACGTTGATAAGACGAAAAGTGTACCCATTTTAAGGGGTCATTTAAGCCCTAATTCGAGTAAATATGATCACATATTGCCCTAAATCGTTCCTTTTGTCATTTTAGGTACTTTTGAGAAGAATTCTAGAAAACATATTATTTTGGACGTTTTTGGAGCATAAAAGTGAAGAAAACGACAAAGTCTCAAAAGAAGCTGGAAAACCTTCCTGACGGCATCAGAGTCACAGATGACGCCGTCAGCCANTTCTAGAAAACATATCATTTTGGACGTTTTTGGAGCATAAAAGTGAAGAAAACGACAAAGTCTCAAAAGAAGCTGGAAAACCTTCCTGACGGCGTCAGAGTCACAAGGTGACGCCGTCAGCCAACCTAGACAAAGGAGTGGAATCAGATTACACTAGACGCCCTAAGAAGAAACTGAGATGTTTACACCTGACGGCTTCAGGTGTTACAAGGTGTAGGCCGTCAGGTGTTAAGTTAAAGAGTGACGGCCCAGAGCACAAATACAAGTGACGGCGTCAGAAGTAGATCTAGGCCATCCGAGAACCCTAATGGCGGCGAGCTGACGGTGTCAGAACCCATAACCTGACGCCGTCAGAATGTAAAATCTATATATACTTTTCTATTTTTCATTCATTAAGTGTGGAACTTTTGGTGCAACTTTGGGAATAAACCCTAGGGCGAATTTGGTTGTATTTTCAAGGGTTTTTCACCCTTGAATCCTTCATGTTTAATTAAAGATAAGTCTTCACTTAAATTAATCAATATGTCTATGTGTTGGTTAATCATATCTTATGCTTGTCTTTCAATTAACATGCTAGGCTAGATTTATCTTGTGTTTGCTTAGATCTAATGAAACCTAACTATTAATTATTGGTTGTTGGTGTGTTATTAATTGTTTGGATGAATGGTTATCAATGTTAGGCTTAAGAAAAATGGCTAACCTCCTATACGGTAACATGCTTGAACGTCTTAAGAAACATGAATCAATGCGTACCAAGGTTTTTATGGTAGTATTTAATGCATGAGCCACTGTTTACAATTCCTATGATTGGGTGCTTTACGCATCATTGTAGGAGGAGATAAGAGCTCATAGAATTGGGGAGATATGTACGCCACCCCATGAATGGTATTAAGGAATACACCCGTCATCCACGAAATTAATACACACACTAATTAACCGGTAAAAGATAGTTAGGGAGTAAGGAAATCTAAGTAAACACATTTGTCTCCATATAAGTTCTACAACCTTGTATTTTCTTGTTATTTATTTTAATTGCAATAGTAGCTTTTGGGTTAGTTGACTAGCAACTAATTTCGCCCACTCCTTCAAACCCGAGATTTTACTTGCTTTTATAAAAATATAAAAATATAAAAATACAAAAATAATCATCCTTCACCCTTAGACCTATTAGAGTAGTTTTTCAATCCTAACGAACACTATTCCCTGTGAGAGAACGATCAATCCCCCGTACTTACCACTACACTATACTACATCGGTCAGGTACACTGCCTGGTGGGGTTGTAAGCTTCTCAAGATCCTTTGAGAAGTAAAACCTGTTGCGTAGGTTGCAATCCGCACGTATCAAGTTTTTGGCGCCGCTGCCGGGGAATAGTTATTGCTTAGGTTGAATTTTTATTTTATTAGGTCTACTCACTAGATTCCTTTCTGGTGAGATTTTTATTTTATTTTTCTAGGATTTCTTTAGTCTATCTATTTTCTTTGTGCCTTTGTTCGTAATAACTCGTTCATTATTTATTCCGTTGGCCGTTATGGAAAACGCGAATCCACCCCTTACACCGGACGAAGTGGCTTTGTTACGTAGCCAAATTGAGGAAGAGATAAGTGACCTTAGGGAGCTCAATAGTATGATTGATATAGAGCTTGACTATGCCCTTAACGACCTAGCAACCGCCATGTACTCGGATAATCACTTAGAAAACAACAATCTTACGGTTGACGAGTTGGTTGAAAAACTTTATGAAGAGGAGATAGATCTTAGGTTGGATGATTATTACAATTTATACCCCACTAAGGAGGAGATTGCCTACTATAACAACCTAGTTGATAACCCTAGACCACCCTTTGTTAGAATCGACCCAAAAATTAAGAGGGGTGATCCTGGAAATGTGAAGATACCATGTATGATTGGGTACCAATATGTTGAGCATGCTTACATTGACTGTGAATCCCCAATCAACGTAATGTCCTCAAGCCTTTATAGCCACATCATGAATAGACCACTTGAGCCTAGGAAAGACCCAAAGTATCCCGGCGGAGTTTGTAACTTCGTTGGAAGGGTTAAGGGTATTCATGTCCTTGTTGGAAATTTTACCTTTGTCACCGACTTCATGGTTCTTGAAGATTTGGCAAGTGTTGTTGATTGCCGTTTATCTCACGTTGTGTTAGGTAAACCATTTGTTGAGGTGTCCAATTTGAAGTATGATCGTTTAGAAGGCACAATTCAGTTTTCTAATAACATTTGATAGAATCACTTATAGGATGCCCTATAAGGCAAAGGAATTTCGGTTTGTGCCCCGGTTAGACAAAGATTACTTTGGTGCAATTGAGGACATCAATGACGAGGATAAGGAGAAAGGCATGGACTATGTTTGGAATAAGAGAAGCCTATATTATAAAGATTGCTTGAACCTCGGACCTAAATACAAAGTTGATATGGAGGTTGTTAGAATGATTGGAGGGGCAATTGAGAAACAAAACAAGGAAACGTAGAGCCCATGACTTTGAGTCTAGCTACAAGACTCGTTAATAAAGAAAAGCGCTTCTTGGGAGGCAACCCAAGCTTTGTGTATTTTGTTTGTTTGTTTGATTTTATTTGTTTCCGTATGTAGGCTATTTTTCTTGTTATTGATTCACGCTTCAAACTAACTTGTGAAAATGCTTTATTTTGTTTTTAACTTCGTCTTAACTACATATAAAGGTATTTTGCAAAAGATAAGTGTAAGGGAAATCTAAATCGGTTTATAAGAACGAATGAACATGAATCATAACAATGTAAATTAACATACATATTAGTAATTGTTCGAGTCAAATGCTTGTATCGAGTCATAATGATTGATATGTGCCTATTTACACATATCTTTTACCTCATTTAACGAACAAAAATGACCAAAAACACCCGAAAAGACCATATAATGTTACAAATATCCTTGGAATGTGTTTTTGTGTGTTTCAGGTACAAATGGATTGAAAACAAGGCAAAAGTGAGCAAAACGGAGCTTGGATGGAAAAAAGGAGCTAAACGGAGCAATATCGGATCGATTCGACACAATTTGGAGCATTTATTGAAGAATTGAAGAGTCGAAGACAATCTCGGGAATGTGACATGGGGGGGAGGCATGGAGAAACAACCCAAAACCCTAATTATCCTTTTACCCCTTTAACCTTATCCTGAAATGACAAAAATACCCTCAACCCGACACCAAAATTCCCTTTTTACCCTTTATCCCGAATCTTAATTGCAAAATCATTTTCAAAATAAAATTCCAAAAACATTTTGTCAAAACTTTTATTTTGTTAAATCTTTTCTTTTTATTAAAATTCACTTTTACAATATTATTACTATTATTATTATTATTATTATTATTATTATTATTATTATTATTATTATTATTATTATTATTANCCTTATGATTTCTAGTAACCAAAGCTGCCAAAAGCCTTGTAATCCATAAACCCAATAAAACCAAGTCCAAATTTCACACAGCCCAACACCCTTTATAATTACCCAAGGCCCAATCCCATTTATAACCCGTAAACCTTTAAACCCATAACCCGGTTCAAAAACCATATATAATAATAATAAAAAAAAACATTTACCCTTTCCCGCCCCCAATTACCCCCTTTACCCAGATACTATGAACCCTAATTAACCCCGTTCCAAAATTAACCATCATTAAGGGTCAATTGGTCATTTCAGAAGGTTTCTAGAAGGACTGAGTGTGTCAGGGGTGTCAGAGGTCAGAAGTAACACACGAAGGGGTGATGTGGCAGACTCTCATTGGTTTCGACACCTCATGGAAGCTAAATCAAACGGCTACAAATGATGGGAATTGATCCAAGGGTATGGATTGGATATAAAGAAGCACACAACTGATCAAGGATTGCCAGCGTGTACTTTCTAGACTCTTCTATCAAAGAATCCAAGGCTACCACGCTCCTCCTCTCATCAGCTATAAATAGAGGATTATTTTAGCTCAGATGTATGTAATTTTTAGTGTAACAAAATGCTGTCGAAATTTACTCTCATTTTCTTTCATTGTAATTTGTAAACAATTTGAGTTTTAATAGAAGTTAATTTTCAGTTTCATAATTAGCTTTTCCTATTCATAAGCTCTCAGCTTATTGTTTCAGTCACTTAGCTTTTCAGTAGCTTAATCTCCATCTTTTCAAAGTTTTTACATCTAATTTGTTCAAATATACAAAATATTAAAAAATATAAAAACAGAAAATGAAAAAAATATAAAATATGTTTTCAAAATCAATTTCAGCTTGCAAACAAGCTATTTGATAGTTTCATAAGCTCACATTAGCTTTATAGCTACTGTGAGTGTATGTTTTAGGTAAATAAGATCAAAAGTCAAATTCACTCAAGGAAGTCAGAGGTGATTCAGCTGTTTGTAGCCTATCTAATAGAGATAGGCTTGCAAGGAAGATCTCAGAGAGCTGAGATCCAGCTCTGTAAGGCTTCTAGTTTACATTTTCATTTCATAATTTCCATAATCTTAGCTTATTTTAGATATTTGTTGCATAATTGTGTAGTGAATTGATATTAGTTTGATCACTGTTGCATTGGTGTTGTGTGTTCATGTTTGAGTGTTATTTTACAATTTTATGCTTGATTGATCCTTGTTTGCACTTGATCTCTTTAAACTGTGGTACTGTTGCTTATATTGATCATCATAATGGATCTGTGATTCCTAGTGGTTAAGTGTAGCTGATGATAATTGCTGTTTAATTGATTGATTTGATGCTAATGAGTGTTCATTGTAGTGGATTGAATACATTTGATCTCATTCATTATTTGCTAGTTTAACTGAGTAGTAAACTGAGCACCATTCCTATTGATTATGAGTCTGAGATTTTAGTATTGTAATGTTGAATGTTAGTGTTAATTTGTACTTCTTTGATGATATGTAATTGAGTTTGAGTTTTAGTTAGGCGTTATTGAGATTATATCTTAGTTGCTAGTGAATCTGTGCTCTACAGGGGTGTTTGGATCAACTTGTTTTGTTGAGTTAGTATGTTAGATTGTTAGATTGTTTTGCATCAGTGATTAACCTTAGGTAATAGTAGATAAATTATAGCAATAAATCAGTAGGAATAGTAGTAATAGTCAAAATTAGCTTTCTAGTTCATTTCTACTTGCATAATTGTAAGTTGAACTAGCTGTTGTTGATTAGATGTTACATTATATGTTTGAGTTTGAGTTTTCAGTATTTGAACTTGTTCATTTCACATCTAGTAGAAGTAGTAATCTGTTCAAATTGGAATAAGTCAAATTATTAACTATAAAAGAAGGTCAACATTATACAGCCTTGAACTGCAGTCATATTTGATTTAGGTTGCTGAACTTTTGATAAATTGGACTTCAATTGGACTGTAAGATTTGGGGCTTTTGTGTTTTTCCTATTATCTGGTTGGTATACTATATGTTGCCCCACTTAGTTTGTAGAAATCTGCTTATTCAGTGTGCTTAATTGGTCTCCAAACCTTGTCCCATTTCTGCTTATTGCTGTAAGATACAGTTTGATGCATTGTGTGATTCTGGCCTATATCTCTTTTTCTAGTGATTGTTTCGAGTGTTTCTAGTTGCATAATAGTCATTTTTAATAGTTACTTTCAATTCATACTTCATTAGTGCTTATTGGGTAATAAATAAGTGTTTTTTAAGCCTTATTGAACTGCTCTTTCAGATTCTGAGTATAACTTGATCAAAAATGGATTGAATGGAGTTAATTTGAGCCTAAGGAACATTCTGAGTCCTTACCTCACAGTTTTCATTCAAGTGCTTATTAATAAGCACTTGAATAAGCTGTTATAAGCTCAAATAAGCACTTTTTAGCTTATTTTTGAAAAAGTTTTTCTCATAGAATCTTTAGAATAATATTTTAGATTTTTCATAAAAAATGCAGATTTATTTGAATTCATTAGCCATTTCTTTTCTATTTTTATAGATTTAAAAACATATTAAATCATTTTAATTTCCACTTTAATAACAAAAAGACAAAAATATTTTCTGATTTTATTTTTAAAATTCATTTTCAGTTTAATAAGATTTTTAGAAAATTATTTTGTAGAATAAATTTTTCATTTTAAAATTAGTTTGAATTTCTTTTATTAAATAAAAATACAAAAATAGTTTTTAATTCATATTAAATAAATAAAAAGCCAAAATAATATTTTTCTTTTTCTCAAAATTCTTTTTAGTTGTTTAAAAATTTTAGAATTTGTTTCTAATTTTAGGATCATTTTTCAATAAAGTCGCGTTTAATTTTGTACTTAAACGTTTAAATTTCACGTTTGAATTTCTGTTTTTTTAGTTTTTAAGATCATTGTGTCATATATTCTTGTAAANTTTTTCAATAATAGTCGCGTTTAATTTTGTACGTTACGTTTAAATTTCACGTTTGAATTTCTGTTTTTAGTTTTTAGATCATTGTGCATATATTGCTTGTACTTTGTCCTTTGTCTGTTATTTCTTAGTACATTTTTGAGTTTCTTATTCACTATTTTCACTTTTACACCTTTCACAAACACGGTTTATCAATTACGATAAACAATTTTCCATTTGACCTTCGCACGGACACGACCCGGGTAATTTCTTATTCGTTGAGAAATTGCTTGGATATTATATACTATTCACGACACATCTAGTTTTTAGCGCCGCTGCCGGGGAAGGCTGAAGTGAATTTTGATTTTCATTTTTGAAAAATCGTTGTTTTGAAAAACCTTCCTTGTATATATTTTCTTATATAAAAAGTAAAAATCAAAAAATATTAAACACTTTTCCTAAAGTGTTTGCAAAATACCAAAAATATAATAAACATCCTCGGTCTTCCATTGAAGGAGGGCGGTTGTAAACCAAATAAGTTCGAACGCAAAAGAAAAGAGATTGTGAAATTATTCGATTTCGGATTACTTTAATTCTACAACCAACTTCCTCGTTGTGAGTAGATTTGAAGGAAACGAATTCGGGTGACGAATCGATCACAAAAAAATAATAAAAATAACAAAACAAAAGAAAAATATAAAAATATTGTGTTTTTAAGTTTTCTATAAAAACCCAAAAATATTTTGATTTCAATTTTTGTTTAAAAATTTTAAAAACCAAAAAGATTTTTTCTTTCAAATTTTATTTTCCTTTTTTTCATTTTTTTACTTTGATTGGTTTTAGTGTATGCTTACATGTTCACGGTCGAGATTAATCGTTAACNTGTTTATGTTTTTGTTACTTTATTTCTAGCTTAAGATTGAGTCGAGTCTTGGCTTGGCAACATTGTATAGTACATGTAATTAATCAAGATCTTTAACTCGCCACCAGTAAAATATCCTTTATCCAAGCAAACCGTGTTTATCATATCCCTACACCTTACATTACAACCATTTGGAAAGCCCTCTTTGATAGTTTATCTTAGGTGCTTACGCCTAGTGGAGGAGTAATTGATCCTCTCCCAAGCCTATGGTACTAGTTGCTATGACAGGTAGTGAGAAATATTTTCCATTTTCATTTATGAGATATAATTCTATGACACTTGAGAGATGAGAGTATCCAAACACTATTTGTGAGGTGCTAGTGTATGATTTCCGTGCTTATTATAATTAGGGTCGAGTAACTATTTGCTGTAATTACTTTTATATTCGTGTTAAATGACCCCTAACTCATATTTTGATTAGAAAAAAAGCCTATTTGCTTGAGGACAAGCAAATCTCAAGTGTAAGGGTATTTGATAAGACGAAAAGTGTACCCGTTTTAAGAGGTCATTTAAGCCCTAGTTCGAGTAAATATGATCAAATATTGCCCTAAATCGTTCCTTTTGTCATTTTAGGTACTTTTGAGAAGAATTCTGGAAAACATATCATTTTGGACTTTTTTGGAGCATAAAAGTGAAGAAAACGACAAAGTCTCAAAAGAAGCTGGAAAACCTTCCTGACGGCGTCAGAGTCACAAGGTGACGCCGTCAGCCAACCTAGACAATGGAGTGGAATCAGATTACACTAGACGCCCTAAGAAGAAAGTGAGATGTTTACACCTGACGGCGTCAGGTGTTACAAGGTGTAGGCCGTCAGGTGTTAAGTTAAAGAGTGACGGCCCAGAGCACAAATACAAGTGACGGTGTCAGAAGTAGATCTAGGCCATCCGAGAACCCTAATGGCGGCGAGCTGACGGCGTCAGAACCCATAACCTGACGCCGTCAGAATGTAAAATCTATATATACTTTTCTATTTTTCATTCATTAAGTGTGGAACTTTTGGTGCAACTTTGGGAATAAACCCTAGGACGAATTTGGCTGTATTTTCAAGGGTTTTTCACCCTTGAATCCTTCATGTTCAATTAAAGATAAGTCTTCACTTAAATTAATCAATATGTGTATGTGTTGGTTAATCATATTTTATGCTTGTCTTTCAATTAACATGCTAGGTTAGATTTATCTTGTGTTTGCTTAGATCTAATGAAACCTAACTATTAATTATTGGTTGTTGGTGTGTTATTAATTGTTTGGATGAATGTTTATCAATGTTAGGCTTAAGAAAACTGGCTAACCTCCTATACGGTAACATGCTTGAACGTCTTAAGAAACATGAATCAATGCGTACCAAGGTTTTTATGGTAGTATTTAATGCATGAGCCACTGTTTACAATCCCTATGATTGGGTGTTTTACGCATCGTTGTAGGAGGAGATAAGAGCTCATAGAATTGGGGAGATATGTACACCACCCCATGAATGTTATTAAGGAATACACCCGTCATCCACGCAATTAATACACACACTAATTAACCGGTAAAAGATAGTTAGGGAGTAAGGAAATCTAAGTAAACACATTTGTCTCCATATAAGTTCTACAACCTTGTATTTTCTTGTTATTTATTTTAATTGCAATAGTAGCTTTTGGGTTAGTTGATTAGCAACTAATTCCGCCCACTCCTTCAAACCCGAGATTTTACTTGCTTTTATAAAAATATAAAAATACAAAAATAATCATCCTTCACCCTTAGAGAACGATCAATCCCCTGTACTTACCACTACACTATACTACATCGGTCAGGTACACTGCCTGGTGGGGTTGTAAGCTTCTCAAGATCCTTTGAGAAGTAAAACCTGTTGCGTAGGTCGCAATCCGCACGTATCATACGTTTTAAAGCTTTTGCCTCTTTTGTGTCTTTATTGTAAAAACCGTTAGATTCGATAGTTATGTGATATCTACAAACACTATAATAACAAGTCAAGTANTGTCTCCATATAAGTTCTACAACCTTGTATTTTCTTGTTATTTATTTTAATTGCAATAGTAGCTTTTGGGTTAGTTGACTAGCAACTAATTCCGCCCACTCCTTCAAACCCGAGATTTTACTTGCTTTTATAAAAATATAAAAATACAAAAATAATCATCCTTCACCCTTAGACCTATTAGAGTAGTTTTTCAATCCTAACGAACACTATTCCCTGTGAGAGAACGATCAATCCCCTGTACTTACCACTACACTATACTACATCAGTCAGGTACACTGCCTGGTGGGGTTGTAAGCTTCTCAAGATCCTTTGAGAAGTAAAACCTGTTGCTAGGTCGCAATCCGCACGTATCATACGTTTTAAAGCTTTTTCCTCTTTTGTGTCTTTATTGTAAAAACTGTTAGATTCGATAGTTATGTGATATCTACAAACACTATAATAACAAGTAAAGTAAGTAAAGAAAAGAGATAAGGAAAGAACACAACCAAACCAAGGCCCCGAGATTTATAGTGGTTTGGCACGAAGCTCACTCTTCGCCCTACTTCACTCCCCGAGTACCACACTCGAGAGTTCACAATCACTATGTCAACACACTACCCTTCTGGCGGAGCAAACCGTACACAAGCTTACACCAAGTTTAATGACACTAAGCGGATGTCGAGTCCTAATCCTAGCTAGAACCAATCTACACAAAGGCCTACGTGGCCGCACGATCAAGCACTCTTGTCCACTTAGATCGACACACAATCCAAGTCTTCACACGACGATCACTTCGTCTCAATCTTCAAACGAATGAACACTCTCGTCCACTTGGATTCACATAATCCAAGTCTTCATAACCGGACTTCACTAAGTCCTAATCTTCACACAATGAGACATAAACTAATACAAAGTCCTAGTCCAGATACAACACTTCACGGACATATACCTTGTCTGTACACACCATAACATACTTAATCAACGACTCACACACAAGTCGGATATACAATAATACAATATGTACAAATGAGAGAAAAGAATCGTAACACTTGTTACGTTTGTGTGTGGACTCAATAATGCTTCAATTCTTGACGACTTCAAGTGTTCTTCTCTTGCACTTTGATATAGAGGATGAGAGAATCACTTATAAACACATGTCGACATGTTATAGTGATCAAAGAAGAAAGAAAGAACAGAACATAAATTTTCCGTGCTAAGAGGTTTATTTTTCTGAGTGAAACAGTTTAGTATTTATAGCCACCAGGAAGAGCGGGGGGATGGTCCCTTAATGTTGAACGGTCCCATATATATATATATAAGGGACCGTCTGCCCATTTAAGGGACCGTCCCGACATACGCTCCCATTTTTGTTCTGATGTGGTGAAAGTTTATCTAGTGAAAAACTTATTTGATTTAGGCGGGAAAAAAGTTGTTATAAGATTTGTATTACAAATTTATTTTCTTTAATAAAACATTTCTTTTTAATTACAAAATACTTTTGTAAACATGTTTTGTCACATAAAAATTTGAAGTTTTGAGAAAATAAATTTTTTGATCATTTTACTAATGTCGGTATAGTGTTTGTTCATACTTGAAGTGACGTTGTAGTCGATACGTTGTCGAAACGATTTTTCTCGAATAAAAACTTATTAACGTAGTTTTACATAACAAGTTTTTATATTTTGTGATTATCAAAAAATTATATGTAATACTTATAAGTATACTATCTTCATGGTATAAACAAAATAAAAGAACCTAAAAGTGAAAATTAGAAAGAAAAAATAAAAATTTTTGTGTTAGATCTATTTTTTCTTTCATTTGCAACAATGTAAAAATAATGACTGTTGTGAGTATAAGATGAAGAATAGTGATAAGTACATAAGTACCCCACGTACTGACACCTTTTTTGTTTTTTAATAATAACTTTTTATTAATAAATTAAATATACTTATTTAATAGAAACAATATACTACTACTGTTACAGTTATTGAAGTTATTATTTTCTTTTCCAACAACCCATGTGATTATCTTCTTTCTCAAAAGTCTTTCTGTTATCTTAAAAAACTAACATCTCTTTTTCAACTCTATTCTTAAATCAATCGGTAACATAAAAATCAAATTTTATCTAAAATTATACTTTTCTTTCTTTGACTTGGCATACTTTGATATTGGTATGCATATGTGGTGTCAGTGGTCAAAAAGCGGTAATAGCGGTGGTGGCGTGAAAGAGTTGTCGATAGGTGGTGGTTCTTCTAAGAAACCGAGATCTTCTTCTTCTTGTTCTTGGAGATCATTGTGTGTTTTTTTGGAGGTAACGTTGAAAGTGAGAAGGAGTAAGATTATGAGAGTGAGGATGAGGGGTTTTGTGACTAATACCATTGGATAAATGAAAACACACAGAGTTGAGATTTGAACAAAGAAAGAAAGTGTGTTGAAATATGGATCTAATTTGAATTTGTTGTATACTTAGATTTTATTTTTGGTATTGAGTTTATGTAAATGGTAAAGACCTAAGTATAAATTTTATATAAGGTAGTGATATGTACACATACACTTTTACTTCATACACATAAATTAGTGGGACCATTAGGATTATACAACTAAAATTTATGTGTTATGTGTATGAGTAAAAATATGTGTGTACATATCACTTCCCTTTTATATATTATTTGATTTGATAACTTTTGGGTTTTAATTTAGGTAAGTGTTCTTGAAGTAAAAGCTTGATTGGGGTAAGTTTTCGAGGAAAAGAGAAGTTAAAGAAGAAGATAGGTAAAAGATAAAAATACAAATGATTGGAATAGTGCATTTAGAATTAAAATTATGGGATTTTATTTTGGAAATCAGTTTGCTTAAAAAAACTAGATTATCGTGGCAGGAAATAAATTTTGGCTAAAGTGATCGGAATACTGTGGTGGTAGTCGGAAATAATAAAAGAAAAGAAATGCAAACATTTAATATGATATTCAAAAACTCATAAAGGTTGAAGATGAAGATGAAAAAGACAAAAGAAAGAAACAATTAATAAAATAATAAATTAACAAAAAAAAATAATTAAAAAATGCATTAAAAAACAAAAATAATA
>LBNU01010625.1:74299-92413 GCA_014162995.1 Artemisia annua
TATATATATATATATATATATATATATATATATAGATTTGCGTTCAAGTGGTGAACACTTTAAAATGGTGAACAATAGGCACCAATAATAAATTGACAAGTGTCCTTTCATTTAAAAAATAAATGTAAATTAATTTTAATGTGTCTGAGGGTAGAATGGGTATTTAGGTCCTCCTTATTATTAGCCATGTTAACCCTACAAACTCTCTTTCTTCTACATCACAAATAAACAAACCGTACCTTTTTTTTTTTTAATCTCACCATTCAAGATCTAAAAATTCTCTCAATCCTCCCCATTCTTGTATCTAAAAATTTTGTCTAACGATGATATCGTTTCCCCTAATTATTGTTTCGTCAATCCCACAAATGAAAAGACCCGGAATCTTTTCTCGACTCTTTTTGTTTACAGATCGATGATATGGATTTATTTAATTTTCGAAATTCTTGTTGAGAAATATTGAACCCGAGATCTTGTTGTTTATTTTGGTTTGACCTTTATTTTTGAATCTTGTTTGTTGTTGTTTGGTTTCATGTAGTTGTTGGTGGTGAAAGTTTGGGACATATTTTGTGTTGTTTCTTGTTCTTTTTTTCTTTTTTAAAAAAGATTTATAACAGGTCGATGAGGGTTGTGATGCTTTGTGTATTACGATGGCAGATTTGGTTTTGTTTTCATATTAGGTTTTATTTTCACGATGGCCTATTATTTTCATTTTGTGAGTTTGGTCATTCATATTGTTATTTACTTTTGGAGTTGATGTATCAATTGTTCTATCAAAGATGGGAATTGTGCCACGTCAATTTCTTTTAGGTAGTTATAAACATGATATTATGGGAGCAACCATGGTGAACTTTCAAGATTTTAACGTAGGTGGTGGGTTGTAAACTCTAGTCAAACTAACTGTGGCTCTAAAGTTAACCCAAAATATATGTATCAAATTTGAATGTTTCAAGGAAATTTGTGTGACAAACGTATTGTGTCACTAAAAATGTACTAGAATTTTGTAGTGTGTCACTAAAAATGTACTTAAATTTTAATGTGTCACTATAAATGTATCAAAAAATTTAGAGTCACTATAAATGTATCAACAATTTTAATGTGTCACTATAAATGTATCAAAATTTTTAACGTGTCACTATAAATGTATCAAAAAATAAAGTATAAAAAAGTTAGTGTGTCACCAAAAATTTAATAAGGATAAACTAATTTGGTTTATAAAATAAGGATAAACTAATTTGGTTTATCAAATAACGATAAATTAATTTGATTTATCAAAAATTGGTGTGTCACTATAAATTTTATGTGTCATAAATAAAGTGTCATAAATATTAGTGTGTCACTGCGAATGATAAAAATATAATGTGTTTCAAGAAACTACTAAAAATGTGTCAAAAAGATTTTGTTAAAAATTTTAATGTATAGAAAAAGTTCAAACATTAAAAAATTGATTTTAAAACAAGAAAACTGACGAAGGGAATAAAGGGGCGTGAAACCAGTATCTTGGTTCCAATATTTGTCATCAAAGTTTGATTTATTTAGCATAAATGCCATTTCATAGCATTTTAATCTTGTATATTGATGATTCAAGATCTAATGGTCCACAACTGTACCTATTGTTTTGTATTTTAAAGGGTATACCACAATAGCGCTACCCATATATATATATATTATATATAAAATATATATATATATATATATATTATATATATATATATATATATATATATAATATATATATATTTATTTAGAGTGAAAAGTAAAAAAAATAATAATGAAGTGAAAATACGATTGTCAGTAAACAAAAGGTTAAAAAGGACACAAAAAAATGTTTGGACAAACTTACCCTCGTGTGATTTGTACATGAGATCCGAGATAATGAAGAAAGCTAACGACGTTAGCAAAATTGGACCCGCCACTTAATATTTTAGATATGTTGGCCTCGCCAAGCGAATTTTCGTGTTTTTGGATGTCGTATGAAATTTGGCTAAACCACGAGGACTAATGGTGTAATTTACTTTTTATTATAAATGTATTCATTTATTTCAAAAGGTTTTGCAACTTTCTTTTATCCTGTTTGGACCATTGTTTTATGATAAGACACAAAAGAAGGATAGATGGAAATCCAAGTAAACCATTTTGTTCACACATTGTCACTTAATCATCCAAAACAACCACTTCATTCCCATCACCACCACCGCAGAACCGCCGTAGTCGTCCATGCTGTCTCCAGCAACCCACAACAGCTCATTAAGTCCGGCACCGTCATTGCCATTCTCCCAAAAGATGCAGCAGCAGCAATGAATGAGAAAGGATACCAACTCCTTGACATCAGGCCACAATGGGAGAGAGAAAAGTCACGCGTGTCAGGTTCCATGCACGTCCCATTGTTTGTTCAAGACATGGATAATGGTTTGATAACACTTTTGAAGAAATGGGTTCATTTTGGTTATATTGGTTTATGGACTGGTCAGTATTTCACAATGATGAACCCTGATTTTGTTGATCAAGTGGAAAAGATCGTTCCGGATAAGAGTGCCAAGCTTCTTGTTGCTTGTGGTGAAGGTTTAAGGTACCATTAGTTTTATTAATAAGAATTAACTTATTCTTGTATTTATTTATTTCTAATCACATGTCCTTAGTAATAAGTACATATTGTTAGAAAGGAACTAAACACATAAAGTACTATAGTACTTCTTCCGTTAGCTAATAAGTGTCCACACTACTTATCTACTCTAAGTGTGTTTTGCTGCAAATTTTCACTTCTTTAGTAGTTATCCGTATAATAATTGCATTTTCCTAAAACTGTGTGTGTTGAAACTTATTTTGGGACGTAAGTAGTATTTATTAAGAGTTCTTTGCAGGTCCATGATGGCAACGTCAAAGCTACACAAAAGCGGATATAAGAACTTGGGATGGTTGGCTGGAGGATTCAATCGTGCTGTTGACGGTGATTTCCCGGAAGTGGAGGGACCGGAGAAGTTGCAGTATGCCACCATTGGAGGTGCATCTTATTACTTCCTTAAGATCCTTATTTTGTTACAAGCTGTTGGCAAGAGTAATTCATAATTTTAATGCCAATGAAAGGTGAAACATATGTAGCATTCTGGGAGTTGATAAATATATTTAACAATGGTCTTATCATTCTTGATCAAATGGATTGGAAGGTTTCCAGAATTTGTACTGCTAAAAAAAAAAAAAAAAAAAAAAAAAAAAAAAAAAAAAAAAAAAAAAAAAGCAACTTTTGGAGGAATGGACTACTGTAATACGGAGTATTTATTTATCTTTTTTACATTGCATAACAAAAGAAACTTCCTTTGTTGTACTCAACATATCAGATGGGTTTGCCAGTTTATTCTGTCTATTGTGACATTAGTACATAATTTTTTATTTTTAATTTTTCATAAAATTAACAAATGATCACATACACCTTTTACAAACTCAATCGTGATAACACTAAGTAGTTATATAAAATCAAAACGCATAAGGAGCTTCACAGATTTGTATTTGTCACCTTTTTCGTCATGAAGGGGTACAGCTCGAATACCTGTGCGTAGCTCAAAAACTGGAAGACAAGTTTGGCCTCCAAAATCATCCTTCTCAGTCATGTCATACTCGTGTACCTCGACACGTAGCAAAGCAAGCTCTGGAACCGTCAATGGGAACTCAAATTCTTCTTCCCATTTTGGTGTCCAATCGTCTTGTATAATCCTAGTTTTCTTCATCACCGAATCAGCTTTAACTCCAGCAATTCCAACCTGAATCAGATAAATGACTTATGATCACTCTCTAGAGTCTTGATACTCCAGTACAGAGATATTAAAAAGTAGGAATGGTTGTCAACCTTGACATAGAAATCTGGTGGTGAATAAACGTCAAAATGTGTTCTTTTGAAATCCAAATGCCACCCATCCCCCATATATACTTTCACCTTGAGAGTCTTTTTCACGGGAAGTGTTCTTTTAGGATCGAACAAGTCCTTGTCGTCTTTAAGAAAGAAATCTGGTTTCTTCACATAACCACAGCCTCCATTGGCTCTGAACATTCCTTGCATCAACCACAGTGGCCTCCCATGGGTCTATTTTCAAGAATTAAAAATAATCAGCATTAAACGCATACTAAAACTGAACGGAAATCACGAGGGATTTAATTTACCTGCATGTTGAAGGCAACCATTTGAGCCCCATGAGTCCATCCGATAAATGGATTGTAGTTTGAAGAGTCAACTCGTGATCCTTTAGGAAACACCCTCAATAAGTTCCTCTGGGTAAACCTTCAACAATTTAACAAAAGCAATAAGTCAAAACATGCTCAGGTCAAAGCTATAATAACCTTGTTAACAAACACTGTTTTTTAAGAATTTTGAGTTAATTATGATTTTAGAAACATGTTTAACACAATGATGATCCATTTTTTTGTAATGAAATCAATATATGTGTTTGAAAGTTATAATCTCGATATTGCTTCTCACAAAACTCGAAGGACCAAAGTCGTAGACATGAAACTTATTAACCGTATTAGTTAGTTAAGTTAGTTAAATGTATCTAACCCTAAATGAAAGGGTGTGTCGTCTGGTGCATGTATCCAGCGAACAGACACAATGGTTCCTTGACAACCATTCGTGTAGTATAAATAGACATGTATATGTATCGATTACAAGTTGATGAACCGATAATAAAGTTATTCAGTTTTTAGTATTTGCAATTTCATATATCGACTCTCATTTTGGGACTAACAATTGGCATCAAGAGCCATACTCGTTACACAATTTGAAACCAGAAAAACAACGAGAAAAGAACCAAAACAGAAGAAACAACGCAGCAACTTGTTTCAGAAAGATAGAAGAACGCAACGGGTTACAAAACTACGTTGCCTGGATAACTTGTACGCAAGGAAAAGGAAGTGCACGTCCATAACTTGCGTGGGAAATTGCAAAAGGAGGGCACCAAACGAAGTGGTACCCAAAGTTTTGTTGTGTTGGGGTTTTGCTGTACGCGGCATAGAAGAAAGAACAAAGAAGGAATCACACAAAGTTTTCTCAGAAACTTTTGTTTGTGATTAGAACAACACAACAACGAAACCAAGACCCACTGTCGTGTTACAACGCGACAGGAAGGAAGAAGAAAGACCCATTTTGCTTCGCTATCACAGCAGCAAATTAAATGTATTTATATATTTAAAAAAATATATTCACTTTAGGATGATCGTATGCAATAAACAACATATGCCAGGCTGCTCTCAACCCGTTCGGCAATTTAAACCATTCATCTTCTAGTTAAACCTTTTTTGTTTGACTCTTTTAATGTTGTAAATAAGATAGAACTCAAATGAAAACGGGTCAAAATTTGACAACTTAAACGGGTCAAAATTTGACAACCTTAATTACAAATGAGAACAACCATCACCAAATGTTTTAGTGGTAAGACGCTTGACTTCCTCACAAGAAGTCAAGGGTTCAAACCTCAACTAGGTACACATTTGGGGGTGACAGGGACGAGTCGGAAATGGTCACGGGATACCCGCGTACATTTGAGTCAAAAGACTTGCCTTCCATGGGTAATTTAATTACAAACGACGAACATTAAAATGATTTAAAACTTCTGAATTATCGGTTTTATTTAGATTACTGTTTTGATTATAAACTCTCCAACCTCATCTGTAGATTGCGGTATCTCAAGATGTTCTGATAATTCTTCACCCCATGTAGAGATTTTCATATTCACCGAGCTATCATCTTTTATCATGCTTTTTGTCCTGTCGAGATACTCTTTTGGTGGTTTTGTTGAGACCACAATTCGTTTCTTTAGTGATTCCGGAGAAGGGAATTCTGCCATAGTATCTGATGATGAAGAGCAGTATAGAACATCTCCATATATTTTCGTCACCATCTAACAAAACAGTATAAGGTATCAATGTATTACTCTACGCTTCAATCACTATAACAAATATATTTGAATTTTTCCACACTATATGTAAATGCAAAACCTGGGCTTAATTTTTATTAAACTTACTGGTGCATACATAAGCGTTTAAAATTTATAACTTCTAAAGTAACAAAAGCTTACAATCATCAGTTTACCTAATTATATTTGCTGAGACTATTTCTACGTGGAAATGATGGGTTATTATTTGGATATATCTTTTATATAATAAAAGAATTACATCATTTCGGAGTTTTTTTGACAAAACAATCTTATTGGAAAAAAAAATTGGACCAATAGGAATGCTCCATTTTGACACATAAGCGAAATTGAGCAATATGATTGGCCAATAAAAAGTCAAAATTGAATTGATTTTGGTCAAACTTTAATAAATTTGGTGGAGAATTTGATTAAAGAAAAAAAACACATAAAAATATAGGTGTCAAATTTATGAAAATAAAAACTTAAAAAAAGAGGAGGTAATTAAAATATATTATATGGAGTTAAGTGTAAAATTGTAAATCTCCATGTTTTTTGATAAATTTAGATAATAAACAAATAACCCCTTACACTTTATACCCCCTACACTTTATAATACGAATTTTGTTTACAATTACATGAGTATTAGTATTGGTTTGAGACTTCCATCCATTAAACTTATAAAAATTTATAAATGTACGAATTACAATAGTTTTAATATACGTTAAATACTTTTAAAATAAATATTAGTTTTGAACTTTCATCTATTAATATATCTTTTTACTATGGACGTTAAATATAAATAAGAACTCATGTTATCCTATTTAAAAGTTTAATCTATACGTACACGGGCTTGAATATTAAATACAGTTAAATTATTATTAACGGTAATATAAATATCTAATGGTAAGTACGAGTTACTATGATATGAAAATAAATATACGCGATTGTACTTATAACGACTCATGTAATTATTACTATATATATAATGCAGCGTCGCAAAACGACGCACACCATGTCGTTTAGGTTTTTCCGGTTTTTGGGCTTGACCCATGCGTGTTGTCCAGGCCCATGATCTAAGCCTTCTTCTTCTTTTTGGTTTTTACATTCACGAGGTCACCGCTTTCCTTATACTTATCTTCTTCCTCTGCCTTTTATCGGCCTTTTGCCGGAATCTTCTTAACTGTAGCTAAAAATAGGTTGTCTTTTGCTTCATTTTCGTTTTATTGCTTTCTTTTATTGGAATCGTATTTGTGTATGCATCTGTTGGTTGTCGTCTATGTGTTTTGTGCATCTATTCAGTTTCATTTATGTGTTTTTGTAAATCGTGCCACGCCGTGTTATACGTGTACGTTGTTTAGTTGTCTTTTGATGTTTGTTGTATTTCCTATTTAGATATCCGAACTAAGAGTAGGGGTGCGCGTAGAAATAGTGGTCACGAAATCTTACAGGATCACTGGTCTATTACTACTGATGCTGATGTGGGTTCAGCTTCTGTTATTATTTAAAGTTTATATATAGATATCCGGAAAAACACTTTTAAAAAACTTTACGGAGTAAATTTTAATTTCATCAACGCTTATTATGTGCTACTAAACTCGCATATTTTGTACAACATGATATCAATAGTTAAAGTTAAACAACAACATCAACCTCAACATTAACATCTATGTCAGCTAAAAAAAGTTAAATCTTTCATCTAATAAAATTTTTACAAAATATTAATTGATATTAATACATAATGAAAAACTCATGCATACTTATTAGTTGTACTTATATCATAATTTTCACGGGTAAATTCTTATATATCCATATAGTAAACAAAAAATATAGTAAACAAAAAAATTAAAATAAATTTGATTTATGTGTAAACCCATGTGATCAAAGAACATTATAATGAGACACGCTCAAGAATCAAATACAAGGTCGATGCCACGGTTATATTTACAATTTCTGCTAACTATTTTTCTTACTTTCGCACATGTTGATACTTTAACTTTTTAAAATATACATAAGATTTTTTGTTTTTAAACGATAATACTATATAATTAATTTTTTCTGAAAAACCCCGTGCGTGCACGGGTATTATAACTAGTTGTTAAACATGCTAATTTACATAGTCTTGAGAACAATCAGAATCCATTGTATAATTAATTACCTTTGCAACTTTGGCTTGAAGATCTTGAGTAAGGTGATCTTCAAGCGTGAGGATGATGGGATATTCCGATGCAACAAATGCATAGGCCTTAATCGCTTCCAAGCACTTGATTAACTTCACAGGTGGTGTCAATGTTCTGCATTTTTATCATGTAAGCAATCTACTTCAAGCTGGACTCATGCAAAATGACAATCACAAAGCTTAGCGCTTACTACTGATACATAAAGTGAACTTTAGACAAGCCAGATCGAGTTGTACAATGTTAATACATCTGTTATCGGACGCTCAAGCACATGTTTATGCAACTTCATAGTCTTTATTTTTTTCTTCCATTCAGAATGAGTTTATATATTCAAGTACATGTGGCATGAAAATGTACAAAATTTTGGATGTCTTCATAGTATAAGGTAATTAAACAAAAACTCTTATAAAATGCTTGGCGGAGAAGCTTTCAGAAAATTACTGGAGCCCTTAATATATATACTGCTACTTTTTACTTGTTAATTTGTTATCAAACTTTTATTTTGCCAATTTAAACCATAATGGAATTTCAGTAGGATTTGAAGTTTAATTTTGTAACTCTGCGATGTGTGAAATATCACCAAAAAAAAGTATAATGAAACTAGTTAATATATTTTAATTTTACCCCTCAAACTCAGAATTTAAATAGATTGAGAAGTTACATACCCTCCATGGACGATATCAATATCATCTTTAGTAGAACTGGGCCACATGTCGAGTTCAATAACACGCACACCTCTCTTTAGAGATTCAATGATGGGTACCACGCTACAATCACTGCTTATTTGGTTGCCAGTTAGATATGAGTTGTGGCCCGTGTATACGAAATAGTGAGCCAATGGGGCATCCATATTATGCATCACCTGCGCATGCACGTAGTCATTTTAATCACCTTTATTTACATATTTTATCTTTGTAATTTACTACACGAATCAAATAAAGACCAATTGTATATAAATCCAATACCTATTACTCGGGAGCATATAATTATCCTTACTACCATGTAAAATAATTCCTCTCTTATTTTTAGTAATTTAAGTTATGCATTTGTTCTTTTTTTTATGAACACTGATATCTAAAAACCAGTTCGGCGTTTGCCAATTAGTACATTCCTTAAGATTAAGTTTTTTCAAAAGGTTTATTAACTGTCATGTTCTGCTACATTATTAAAACAACACATTTTTTCTTTTGTTTACCTATTACCACTACCATGAATTCTTTAAGGCATCACAAGCCTTCAGACTTGAAGATGAAAGAATTTTAAAAGGGAAATAAGAAAATTTAAAAATCTCTTGAATTCATAATCTTAAACTAATTCATACCAAATAAACATGAAATAAAAACTAAACTGCTGTCCATTTGTCAACGCCTATCTGAACCATATTTTACAAACTCAAAATACATGTAATGTGACAGATAAAACCAAAAAAACAAACCTCAGAAATGATATCCTCAAAAAAATAATAATAATAATTAAAAATAAATAAAAATTAAACTTATGAGAATTTATATAATATTAATATCAAAAAGTTAATATTAAAAGAATATGTTAAACCAGGGGCGGTACTAGAAAAACTTTCAAGAGGGGGCAAAAGTGAAAAGTAGGTGCCAGTCGGGTCATGTCACTACATCAGTAACTCGACCTTTGTTGCTATAATGAAATCGAATTTACTTTTAATAAAAGTGAATTCTTCGGTATTAGTTTGCATGCGAGAACCAAAACTAAGAATTGATGATGATATGCACAATATTTAGCACATACTTAATTTTTATAATCGATATTAACACAAGTTGTTGATGCAAAAATAAAAGGTTTGCATAACAAAAATTCACAAAAATCTATAAGTAGCACAATAATCGAACATTGTATCTCAATGAAAGTGCAAATGACTATAACCACTTGACTGTGATGCAACTATTGGATAAATTTTCACAGTTTATTTGCCCATTTATGGGGGCAAAATGAAATTCCCTGATCAATTGACATTACCCGAGTGAACTTTGTGGGGGCAGCTGCCCACACTGCCCCCATTGTGGAACCGCCCCTGTGTTAAACATATTCACATATTTGTTTTCTTTTGAGCTTTTCATAAATCATGTCATGCTCTAAGTTAATTGGATGCTCCCATCACTCACATCCAAATTTATTAAGTTATGCTTAGATTTCCATATACGTACCAACATAACGTCTACTCTTAGAAAATAACCAGTAACTAGCGGAGTTTAAAAGTTAGTCTCTTTAAAAATTACTCCCTCCGTCCCAAAATAAATGTCAGGTTTGACTTTTTTGGGTCTTTTTTTTTAAACTTTAACCGTAAATATTTTTATTTGTGTTATATAATACTTGATGTAAAATATATGAATGGATTGGGTTTCAAATGTATTTTCATTGGTATAATTTTTATAAAGTATTATGTAACGCAAATAAAAATATTTAAGGTCAAAGTTTAATAAAAAAGACCCCAAAAAGTCAAACCTGACATTTATTTTGGGACGGAGGGAGTACAAAAGAGAAAAGCAAGCATGAAACACGATCATTATGTCCACTTTTGTTTCAAGCCACTCATTAATTAGGATTAGAAAGAATTGAATACTTAAGGGCGCGTTTAGTAAGGAGGTTTTTCAGAAAAATTTTTCAAGAAAACCTAAGAAAATAGAAAACGCGTTCAAATTGAGTTTTTTCCAAAAGTTTTCTTGGAAAAATGGAAAAGCTGTTTTCCAAGTTTATAACTATGTTTTGGAAAACTCCCTTTATGAGTTCTCCATAGGTTTCCCATTTTAGAAAACTCCATCTAAACACGTTTTCAAGTGTTCTCTAGAGAAAGAATAGCTCTCTCATTCTCCAGAAAACTGAAAAATGAAAAATAGGAAAATTTTTCTATTACTAAACGCGCCCTAACCTCTTTAATGGGACTTTGCAGTAAATCAGATCTAACTAATGGGACACGAGGGAGACCTTTTTGAAACATGACAAAATAGAGCTATAGTGTTTATGTCATCATTAGCTTAAGTTGATCATCATTAAACCAAGATAAATGAAGTTTTATATGATGATTACGCAAAGTAAATTTCTAGAATTTGGGCCCATGAAGATAATGTGCCGTAAATTCTTTATTTCAGTGATTTCATGACTGAGCCAACTAAACAAACATCTCCAAATACAAAACATCAACAAAGAATAGGCACAGTAGATAAATGAATTACACAAATAATCTTGCTCATGACTTACATTGTATTTGGTCGAATATATTCAGAGTACTAAGATATTATTGACACTTTAAATTCGTTTGTGGTATATATTGAGATAGTTACTAAATAATACTGGTCACTTTCCAAAAAAAAAAAAACTAAATAATACTGGTACGTGACAAACTTTTCAAAAGTCGGCCAAAGTTACTATTTCGCTATAAATGTGTACAGTACATTCTAGTTGTGTTTCTACACAATTATTAATGTAACATGGTGTGTTTGTCAGGTTTGTTGAGATGTCGTGTGAGCTTGGGGTGATATTGTGCTCTGATTTATATCATTTATTGTACTTTCCCTGGTCTACTAAAGTTGACTGAAGTTGCAAACAAAGAAAAAACGTGGAGACAATCGAACTTTAGTCGGCTGAAGTTGCAAACAAAGAAAAAACGTGAAGAAGCGGGTTTAGTATGGACCACAATGGTTTAATCAGTATGATATGAATCATTATGGATATGTGTAGATTTAATAAAGAAAACAAAGAGAAGGGTTAACAACATGGTGTGTTTGTCGGGTTTGCTGAGATATCTTGTGAGCTTGGGGCGATATTATGCTTAGAATTATACAATTTATTGTACTTTTCGTGGTCGCTATGGGCTTGTTCGTAAACATGATTAAATGTAGTCTTGATTGGTGATCTTTAGTGGTGAATCTGACCACTTGTTTTCTTGTTATGATTATACTACTTTATATAAGTTTACCGAGTATGGATCTAGTGAGAAGAATTATTGAAATGAGAACGGTGAGAAAAAATTGTGGCCACATATTTTAAATAAGGAAAGAGAAATAATAGGGAGACGCATCTATTTTTGTGAGTGCATCTAATATTTGTGGTTGTGGTTTCTTCTCATTCTTCTCATCTTAGTTATATTTCTCATTTGATCCTTACTCTAAGTTTACCAGGGTTTCTTTTACCCACGAACGTGTAAACATGATGTATACCTATAAACAATGTTGCAAAAATCGTGAATCGGTACTGAGGCGGTCCGGGGCCGATTGGCATTTTTTACCGATTAATCGGCCGATTTTCTTGACTCGGCCGATTTCTGTGGAATTCTCTCCAAGTCGTGGGCCGATTACCGATTAATCACCGATTAATCGACCGATTCGACCGATTTTTGCAACACTGCCTATAAGTGAGAACAATTTGATCAAATTTTACACATACTTTATAAGCATGTAAAAATTTGTGTGTAGAGTGGTATATCGTCTGTCACCCAAAAACTATTGGCCACAATAAAACCCAAATTAAAAGCATAAGATCGTATGAAACTTTCGCCTCCGCCTAGTATATCTAAATTGAACAAAAGCCTTGTAAAATATAAATTGCTAATGTTTAACCCAACCCAAGATGGGCATATTCTTATTTGAGTTTATTTAGGTCCTGTTTCTTTTTCTTTTAGAAGATGTGAATGGTAACATGGGTGAGACCTTTACATATATATATATATATATATATATATATATATATATATATATATATATATATATATATATATATATATATATATATATATATATATATATATATATATATATATATATATTTTTTTGGTGGTTTGGGGTCCACACAATGTGTTACAACATCTGCATGCTAAAGACATAAAAATGTTAGCTCTCCCCATATAGAGCCATTAACAGCCTTAGACCCCACATGGACGCACATTTATATATAAGCATCTTAATCTAGATAAGAAAAAGAAACGGTCCCTTAGACTTGTTCGCATCCGTGTTATCAAAGTCTCAGTATTTGGTATTATATTCTTTTTAGAGTTCCAGTAACAAATATTTTGTTTACTTAAAGTGTTTTAAGCAGTAGCTTCATATATCGGCAGGGGCAATTTCATATTTTTTCAATAAAAACATCAAAATTTCATATCTTTTCAAACATGCATCAAAGTAATTGGACATTATACTTGTTAACTTGTAAGTTGAGTAACGACATTTTAAAGTTTATATTAGGTAAATATGAAATTAAATCTTATCAACATACGAAGAAGAAGAAGAAAAAGAAAGAAAGAAAAAAAAAAAAAAAAGTAAAGTAAATATAAGTAATAACAAGGGGAAATTATTAAAAAAAGTATTATACTTGCCACCCTTTCATCTTCTGGGTAGCGAACTATTTTTTTTCATTTTCAGGGTAATAAACTCGTCTTTTTTTCATCTTCAGGGTACTATGTGACTTGCTCAACCGGTAGCAAGTTACACCACTACCCAGAAGATGAATTTGTGGCAAGTATAATACTTTTTTTTATAATTTGCCCTACCCATCACCACCCACTCCGACCACCACTGCCGCTCCGGCCACCTCAACCCACCACCCACCTTCTCCTTCCTCTCTCTTCCTCCTTCCTCATCACATAAACCATAATTAAAATAATAATAATAAAAATAAATAAAAAAAAAAAAAAACCAATCATCTCCACCATTCGCCGCTGTTATTTCTACCGGAAACCACCACCACCATCACAACAGCCGCCGTCATTTCTACCTGAAACCACCATCACCATCACAACAGCCGCCGTTATTTCTACCTGAAACCACCACCACTGCCACAACAGCAGCCGTTATTTACTTCCCATCATGTAAATAACACGAAATAAATGTATTCCAACATACCGAAACATCCCACATTTCATCAAACACCTTAATTGCAACCCGAAACATCCCACATTTCACATACATACCGAATCATTCCTCTCGACACCAACATAATAGCACACGACAAGGACCAAAAACCTGTTTGGCCATGAGTTTGAAACTCACGGCACCACTGTTTTCACGACCAAAAACTACCACAACAACAACAATGATACCAAACCATTATTTATTACATTTTTATTAGTTTTTATTCGTTATTAAACTCCAATACCCTCGAAAGTACACAGATTATCTACCTTGGATCTTCGATCAAAGAGAGAGAGAGAGAGAGAGAGAGAGAGAGAGAGAGAGAGAGAGAGAGAGAGAGAGAGAGATGTTTTTCGGTGGTGGGTGTTTGGCTGTGGTTGAGTTACGAGTGGTGATAGAGATGTTTCTCAGCCCGTGAAGGGTACCCGAGTAATGGAAATAATGTAGAGATCAAGGAAATGGTGGTAGTGTGTTCGTGTTGGTGGCAGTGGTGTTCCGGTGACCTAAACACTTGGGATATATAAACTAAGGATTTACCGGTAGGACAAATTATAAAAAAAAGTATTATACTTGCCACAAATTCATCTTCTGGGTAGTGGTGTAACTTGCTACCGGTTGAGCAAGTCACATAGTACCCTGAAGATGAAAAAAAGACGAGTTTATTACCCTGAAAATGAAAAAAAATAGTTCGCTACCCAGAAGATGAAAGGGTGGCAAGTATAATACTTTTTTTAATAATTTCCCCTAATAACAAAATTAGTCCCCACCCCCTTCTATTATTTCGCTGGTCCCTATCCTATCGACGACTTTAAATCTAAATGGATACAATAAATATAATTTAACGAGTTTGAATTATTTGGTGGCACCTGCCTCCAATATTTTACAGTTAACATTCTGAATTAAAAATCTATGAATCTATGTGTTGTCTTCATATATTACTTAGATATTATAGTTATCACAATTTAATATAACAAGTAGTTAAATACTACACATAGTCATCACTAGATACTAATTAGTGATTGGTTAGTAACATATTCATGTCGGTACCAAATGCACATCAACCCATGTTAATATTAACATATATCATTGCCGCTTCAAAAATTACGTGATCTTTTAACAACAAAAAAAGTCAACAAGATTGACACCTCATATTGAAAGAGAATATGAATGTCTTTTTGACACACTTGCATCAAAGTTTATATACATAGATTTTGAGTGCGACTAGATCGAATTGATGTATGCAAATTATATGAGTTTCGTTATTATCCATCTTACAAACTAATACTCATTTATTGGTTAACCCTTGACGTGTGAACAAGATAAATTACTAATGCAGTAATAATTAAGTCATCTTTAACCATTCTATGTACACCTATCATTTTTTTTTTTTTATTTTTTTCTTCCTTCTCTTCATATTTAAAGAATAGAGTATCAAAACTCATCTCCAATCATGCTTCAAATTTGAAAAAAGTTTTGAAGCATTGCTCAAAATCTTTCATATTTCAAAGATCACTATTTAGCCTTAAAATATATTGTTACTATCTTTTTAATGTCTTTTGATTTCTTATTGGACGATTAGTTAAGATTCTTCAATTAGTTCAATATAAACATGTTTGACGAAGTTAAGTTTGGAGGATATGGTTGGAGATGAAGTTTTTCTAGAAGTTGAATGTAACTAAAATTATTTTTCATCCTTTAAATGTGATGGTTTATGGAGGACATGGTTGGAGATACCCTTACACTATTAGTTTACAAGAAATTTTGGTTGTGTAATGTTTAGGGCGGAGTATCTTACAAGAAATTTTGGTTGTGTAATGTTTAGGGCGGAGCTAACTTTTTTTTGAGAGTGTTAGTTTTGGGCTCAAATACAGTTGCATCATAAAGAGGAAAGTGGCACACAAATATTATTTGTGCAGTGGTTGCATGTTTGAAGAAACATAACATTTTTCAAATAAGATATACATTTCGTAACCTAAATATCAGATGTGTCCCGTGTCGCATGGCTCATCTCCTCGGCATGCCTAGATTGCAACTTTTTTTTGTGCACAATTAGTTTTGTTTTCTGTAAACTATGTTAGTGAATATATTTACAAATTCTAATGAACTTGTATATTACAATTTCATGTATGATTTTAGTGAATAAGGAGTTATAAATCGATTTGGTCTAAACCAGATATGTACTTGTGTTGTAGTTGCTAAATATTACTGTAACGGTTTTGAGGGTTTTCTTGATAACATTATAACTCTTCATATTCTGGATCAGAAAAGTTACTTTTGGATAACAGTAGCATCATAAAATGCTCATTAAAACACATATTCTAAATACTCAACATGAAGAGGCACATAACTAATTATGCAACAGTTTCTCGAGAAGTCAATGCAAGAAAGAAACACGTACCTTAGGAGGAAAAGGAAGAGGAGGATTAGAATCACTCAAGAGGTACCGAAAGAACGCATCAAGATGAAGGACTCTTCGATGAAAGATGGGAAGATGTTTGAACTCTTTGATCGTGGCATCTATGATAGCCTCGGCATCTTCCTTGGTTACTTCATCATCTCTTTGCACTTCCAACATGAAACGTTGCAAATGCTCAGCAGTCATCACGCCGTTCTCTGAATAATGAACGAAGAGTTCCTTAATATCCGTGGGAGGTCCACCTTCTCCAACTTTGAATTGCCGGCGAAAACACCAACACACTTTGTAGGTTTGCTTCGACATTTTGGGAATGAGAGTGAATGTCCAAATGTGCTTTGTTGCGTGAGAATATAAGGCCAAAAGGAACCAGCATAAGCTCAAAGTTGAATAGGATCTATGTTAAAACATTGGGGTCCATATTATAAAAACTTCAATAATTGCATGTCAAAATATGAATCGAGTTATTTTAGAAACCAAAGATTCCTCACATACCAAGGGACTCATCCCCACCATCCATATTCCCTCCCTCTTTATTTGATCTAATGGTTGAGATTAAAAGCATTTTAATATTTCACCCATTTTTTATAATTTAAATATATCTTAAACCGTTAATCGTTAAGCGAAAATAATTACACCATCGCGACGAGCATTTAATTACCTTTCTATAGACAGGCAATTTGATATACTTTCGACAATTTTTTTTTTTTCGTTTTTTTCACGTTTTTTTTCCTGGCCGAAAAAAATATCACATGTGATATTACATATCACATGTGATATGTAATATCACATGTGATATATCACATGTGATATTACATATCACATGTGATATTAGTGTAATATCACATGTGATGTGTAATATCACATGTGATATTAGTGTAATATCACATGTGATATTTTTTTCGGCCAGGAAAAAAAACGTGAAAAAAACGAAAAAAAAAAATTGTCGAAAGTATATCAAATTGCCTGTCTATAGAAAGATAATTAAATGCTCGTCGTAACGGTATATTTTTTTTCGTTTAATGATTAACGGTTTGAAAGATATTAATATTTGAAAAAAAATGATGAAAGTGGTTTTTTAAATTGTTGGAATTAATCTCATCCATTAGATCAAATAAAGATGGAGGGAAGATGGATGGTGGAGATTAGTCCCTTTGTATGTAAATAAAGTTTTGTCCTCAAATGATCTTAACTCAAGAAACAATGCCATCACAACTTAATAACCAAAAGCCTATATATAAAATACAACACCACAAAACCAAACAATATCAAACACTTTTAAATTTTTATACAAGAAAGTTAAAACATTTCATACAACATACTAAACAATAATTAAGTATACACTCGCCAATATACAGAAAGAATACACGATTAACAATTAGATTCTTAGCCCGTGCGTAGCACGGGTTCTGCATGTCTCGTTTTCATATAAAAATCACTAGATATTTGATTAATAAAGTTGATTATATAAAAAACCTAAATAGCTAAAAACACAAGATAGTTATGGTAATAGTCAAATAGTAGACGGGTGTTGCGAATTTCTCTTTCCAAAATAAAGTCAACATATAATAAACTAGTACTCCGTATTCCTTTATATCAACGGAGTAATTAAGCAAATATTTTGACGAGTTAAGATCATTTGAGGACAAAACTTTATTTACATACAAAGGGACTAATCTCCACCATCCATCTTCCCTCCATCTTTATTTGATCTAATGGATGAGATTAATCCCAACAATTTAAAAAACCCACTT
>LBNU01010625.1:92719-113683 GCA_014162995.1 Artemisia annua
TCTAACTAATATTAATAAATTTTATCAATAAACTCAATTCTAAATAGCTAACTAAATGAATATTAATTAACACACTATTAATAATTCCTAAAACCTTCGGACTCCACTATTATGTCTTAAACTTAATTTTTTTAATTTACAAATGGGTTTGAGCAAAAATTATGTACTTTTTCTTTTATATTCATTATTCAAGTTGCATGCTTACATAAACTAATCATGCTAAAAAGTATCATTTAACCCTTTAAATGTTGCTTTACATACATGCTCGTGCGCATTTTCTTTAATCAATTCGCACATGTGAGCTACATTAATAGAAAACACACATAAATTACTTGTATATGAAAATGCATTAACATAATACATATATCTATATATATTGCATTAGGTTAAATCATCAATTATTCCTGCAACCTTTTCAACTTCATCTCAATCCATAACCGACTTTTAATTCTATACTAATTACTAAATATCATGTGATAAATTCCGGCAAGCCTTGCACTTCCATCTCGATGTTGTATGTACTTCACATTAAATGCACCGGTTTTGTTTTTCGATAAAAGTTTGAACTTTTGCTTATGTTTAAAACTCAACTTTTTTATTTGATATTATAATTTACAAACGGATTTAAGTCAAAATTATGTATTTTTTCATTTCTATTCATTACTCAATGTGATATTTTTAATATGTCGTATTTTGCTATTATGGCAAACTCATTTAATAAGCGTAAATATTGGTTTCTCACTAATGATTCTACATATAGAAAAAGAAAATACTTTGCGATGCGCGAACCTTCTTCTTTTCAATAATAATTCAATTGCACACGATAAATTCATTCTAATATTTCTCAAAGAGCATTCGAAAGCAACTACTTTAATTAAGAAAAAAAGAAGACCAAGTTAATTACAAAGATCTAAAAGATGTGTGAATCATCTCCAAAATGTTGCGAAAGAGAATTTACATACCGCTACCAATAATCAAAGATCTAAAAGATGTGTGAATCATCTTCAAATGTACATACTAAATGTGATTTTGGCCGGTTTATATAGGCATGAATTAGGTTAAATCATTAATTATTCTTGCAACCTTTCACAACCCTTGCACTTCATCTAACAGACTTTTAATTCTATACTAAATGTCACGTGATCAATTCGGGCAACCCTTGCACTTCATCTCCTTTCATGATTGTCTAGTTATTATGAGGCTGTATTGAATTCCGAGCATTAGCTACCTTGTACTCTATGCAACTACTAAACGACTCCAACTTGTTTCTAACTCTAAAAACTCTATCATCATAACTCCACATTAAATTTAGGGACTGAATCTTATAGTATTATAGATATATATCGATGAAAATGTATCTAAATTGCGAATAAAATAAGCCCAATATTGCAATACTTTTGACATACATACGATTTTATAAAAAATGTTGTAAGTTTATATATAGTTCTTGTAAAAATAAGATAAAATTCAAAACACGCCCCTAAACTATCTAACAATTAACAAAAAACTACCTTTAATTATTTAACAAAAATAAAAATAAAATAAAATAAAAAATAAAAATAAATAAATAAAAAAGTTTGCTAATCAAGAGCATCGATAAAAATAACCAAAAGACAAAGTGAAAGACAAAAAGATCTCTAGGCGGATGGTTAAGGCCGAAGACCTAACTTGGAGGATTTAAAAGTAAATGTTAATAAACAAAACCAACAAAAAAGGCTTAACATAGAACAAGTTTTATAAAGATGGTTAAGGTTTATTTCCACTATGCTGGAGTTTTTTAGTTCGATTATCCTAATCCCTAATTTTATTTTAGTCCAAAAAATAAATCTAACACAATAAGGTGTTTACGTAAGGTATGTATTGGGTGAGGGTAATCTATTGTT
Organism: Artemisia annua; assembly: GCA_014162995.1. NCBI lineage: Eukaryota > Viridiplantae > Streptophyta > Magnoliopsida > Asterales > Asteraceae > Artemisia > Artemisia annua. Next base: position 94,603 of record LBNU01010625.1, read on the forward strand.
TGGTTTCTCATGTTCGGTAAGGACCCAAAGTTAAGACCGGAGTCAAGAGTTGGGGTAACACTCACTAGTCAATTTGTGCGTGTGTATTTTTAGTCGAGATGACTTGGTTTATTTCAAGGAAATGTCCCGGTATTTATAGGTAGGGGTGTCATAAAACCCGACCCGAACCCAACCCGACCCGAACCCGACCGGGTTCGGGTCAACTCGGGTCAAAAATCATATTCGGGTCAACCCGAATTGACCCGAGTTCTAAACAAGGTCGGGTTCGGGTATTTTTTTTAGCCTTGACACGACCCGAACCCAAGTTGACCGGACTAAACTAACACTTTACAATGTAAAAATACTTAGGTTGACCCCAAACCCGAGTTGACCCGACCCGAGTTGACCCGAATTCGAATTGTCCCGACCCGAGTTGACCCGAGTTCTAAACAGAGTCGGGTTCAGGTATGTTTTTTGGAGGCTTGACCCGACCCGAGTTGACCCGAACCCGACCGGGTCAACCCGAATAACAGCCCTATTTATAGGGATGCATTTAGGGTTCGGCACAACCTGTGAATGTGATCAAATGGATCAGGATGGTTTACGTGGTCGACATCCAGAAGAGGGGACAAGAATGACATGCGTCGTATCATCCTTGGCCGTGTCAGATTCATGGAATGTCCCATGTACGATATCATGTATTAGCGTAATGCTCGCTGCACTACCTCTGCTCGTATGAGGTAGTGGCACGTGGTGTCCGTTGTAACAACCTTGACTTAGATTATCATGCATGACCTTGTTTGTGTTTGGCATGGGAAGGCGCTTCCCAGGCATGTTGTAACGGGACTTAGCCTTGGTGGACTTATCTAGGGCCTATTTTGAGTATATGGGCTTTAGCCAGTTAGGTTGAAGCTCCTATACGCTATCATAAAGTGTTGCTACAAAATTTTAAGAGGATGCAAAAAGTAGTTACTCTTTAAGCCTTCTTTAACAAATTGTGAAACAGTGAAAATTAGAATTTTTTTAAAATATAGCAACTTTTTCTTTTTATATACACTTGCATAGTTGCATGTAAAGAAGAAAAAAAGATATCTATTTAGTAAACAACGAAATAAAAAATTTTAAACAAATGGGCCATTTATCGAAAGAAAATGTTACATACACCCGCAACGAAGTGCGGCTAACACTGTACTCGTTCCAAACAAATATCAGGTTTTATCCTCTTAGTCTCTTTTTATTCGATTCTCTTGGGTTATTGTAAAACCCTGAAATTTGAACCGTAAAATTTTGCACCATTTTAAATTTTCCTAAGTACGAATTATTAATATATGATGTATTAAACTTTACATTATAATTAAATCCTAATTAAATCTAAACTAGACTTAACAAAGAAAATGACACAACAAACGAAATGATATCACACGCCTAAAGGTTGCATTGGACTGATTTATTTATTGTGAAGATACACAAATCCGAATTATGGAAAGTATATGTGATAAGCACCTCTTAATCAATCACCCATATGTTCTGATAATCACTCTTAACCACCTAACATTAATCGGCTCAATCACCTCCTTGATAAACGAAATTTCCATAAGTGTCATCACACGTTTTTCATATATTGAATAAGATATGCATGTCATGTTTATCCTAAACTAGTTATACGGAATCTATATACACGTCTACCTGGAGACAAGACCAAATACGTGTAGCCATCAACCTTAAGAATAAGATAAAGAAAAGGACAAGAAAAAAAACATGGACTTAGGTTGTCTTATTAAATCTTAGGTTAATCCCTAGCATTAGATCAAACTAAATGGATGGTGGGGATTTGTCCCTTAGTTTGCAACAAAAACTTAGTTTCTAAAATAACTCACCTCTCAAACTTAAAAATATGTATATCCTAACCTAAAATAAAGACATGACATACCAATTTCTTTCAAACGTTTGGGAAAATTCTAATATAACTTTGATCTCACGAGTCTACCACTTATAAATGATATCTCACCACCTTTGAGGACACGCTTTCTCCAAATCCTTTTCTTTCAGCCGAAAATTTTGTTCTTCCATTTGTTTATTCATAACCGAAAATCACAAGAGATAAACCTAAATTAATATGTATATCTTTATATATTTGGAAGACCTCTTTGCCTATTTCCTTGACTTCATTCTTACGACACATTCATAACATATAACATAATATTCGGTCATATCTACTTGCCAAAATAGAAAACACGTTTTCCCATCTCATATATCCAACATCCCCATTTTCTGTTTCATTAGACACCCAAACAACAAAAACATCAAGGCTCCTGGTTTCTATTTTTCTGTCAAGATCAAGAAGGCGAAGAGTAGCGGCCCATTGGTGATCGTTTGGAGTTGTGTGCAGTCTTGTTAAATCCTTGTTCTATTCATCTCTCGTCATCCAGCCTAAGTTACTCATGTTTTTCATCTTGTCAATTACTCATTACCACATAACACATAGGAATACGAAACCACATCTGAACCATAGTTTAAAAATCATAATGATCATCACATGTAAAAGATTACGCCAATACGCCATATATTTGTGAGGCCTTGGTGTCGAATTTGGTTATGTTCTTGTCGACCTGAATATGATAACAAGCCCTAGTATTTGTCTTTAAAATCAGTAAAAGTTCATTAATAAAACTTTGATAAAAGGCTACTAAATCCGGAAACCCTAGATACAAATAAACGACGGCAGTTGGAGTGTTGATTTGCGTATGCATGAGGTCTCGTAACCTGGTCTTGAATTTGTGTTTATGTGTGATTCGATGTGTGTTGTGAGTGTCGGATAAATATCTTAACGAAGGGTCGCATTTGTGCATTTCGTTTAGGTGCGTTTGGTGTCGACTAAGTCTAGTGGCTACTAGTGTCGCGAGTATTTTGTGTGAGTCAAATAAGTCCTACTGATGTCGAACATGTCCCTGGTCTAGTTGGTGTTGCGTGTGTGTCTCGTACTTGTAGTATATATGCATGGATTTCTAAATGTCAACATGTTCCATGGTTTAATGTCGATATATTGTAGTGTAGCTGGTCAAATTGTCAAAGGCATTTATAAAACTATATTGAACTACGCTAGTGGATTTGAAACTGAGTAATGGTTTATTAATTTAGATGCTATATAAGATTGGAACCTACTAGTGTGTCGCATGTGTCCTAAATCAAACGGGTTAAATATGGGTTGTGATTACATGTGTGGGCCGTATGGGTATTAAACGAATCATGTGAGTGTGTCGTATATCTAAATAAAAATCATGTGGATAGGAGTGAAGTGAAACGACGTCGGGTTATAAACGAGTCTTACATGATTTAGTAAAATTTTGGGTCGTCGCGGCATAAATATTAATATCGTATGTACGTTAGTAAATTATATAAAATTATAACGACGGGGTCTAAAATTTTTATCTTAATATGAATTTATAAAATAAACTTTAAAATAATTTTATTTGACTTGTTAATATTTGATTTTGATAATTTACATTTTGGACCCTAAACTTTGTGATAGTAAATTGAACTTGAGCTCCTTCACATAGCTAACATTCTCAAAGTCAATCTTTCCAGTCTTGATAGTTCCTTTGTCTGTAATTCTTCCTCCAGTAGCATCATCCCCAAATGCAACTTTTCCTCCAAAAAATGGCTTAAAATCTGACAGAATCTCCTTTTCTCCTGTCATGCTTCCAGAGCAACCACTATCAACAATCAAATAATCTTTAAGTTCCTCTTCTGGGTTGCCCTGCACAAAGATAAGAAAGTTAGTTTCTTTTAGGAACCCAAGCCATTATTGACTTGTGTTCCCCTTGTGGAGTCATATACTTAAAATCTTTAAGTATGTAATTCCCACTATCTTTTAAAACATGATCAATAACTTTCTTTTGTTCAAAAACTTGATCTTTGTTAGAAAAACAACTTTCTTTTACAACAGCATGTTCTTTTCCACCCACACTTTCTGAAAGTACTGGTTTGTCCCCAGCAGTACTTTCCTTTTTGACCCACATAGTTTTAACTTTTTTGGTTGAGGTCTGTGGTTTAGGTACTCTATTGTAAGGCCTCTTAGATGTAGAAAAATTGGTATCATGGCCAGGAGCTCGTTTTGAAACATTGGGTCTTACATGAGCAGTACCTTGATTAGGTGAAAATCTCCTAACAGTACTTTGAGAGAATACTGTTTGTGGCTTACCAGTACCTTGAAAAGAATGACCTGAAGGTACTGGTTGTTTAGAAAAAGTTCTTTTCTGTTGAGGGTACCTATATGATTTAGTGAAATTACTATGGTTGACCCTTCTAGAATAATTCCAAACAGGTTTGGGTGAAGCTGGTTTAGTTTCTGTAAGCCTATGTTGTGCAGATCTGGCCTTTGGGTATTGACTTAAGTAATTTGAATGTAAAGTACAATCTTTTATCAAATGATTAGGACTATAACAAACAAAACACAATTTTTGATTCATTGACCCAAATCCAGATCTTTGAGGGTTATAGCCAAGACCAGTGTGACCTCTAGGTGAATAATGAGAAGAGTTTCTAAAGTTAGCAGTATGTTGGAAAGAATTATTTGAAGGAACTGCTGAGTGACTAGCAGTCCTTTGATTCAAGTGAGAAAATACTGCTGGTTTTGAAAAAGGTTTAGAGAAACTCTTATCATTGATATTATTCCCTGATCCCCTAGTATTCCCATGATTCTTAAGAATCTCAACTTTGACTTTAGGTTTACTTGAATTAGATTGACCCTTAAGTTTATTCCTAAACTCTAGACTGTCTACCCCAAAACAAGAAACATCCTCCCTAGGTGGTTGAAAATTGCCAGTGGTAGGAGGAACAGCATGATACCCTTCATCTTTCTTAAATTCAGGAGGTGTTGAGCTTATGGGTTACTCATCACTAGATGTGTTTTCCTCTGAACAAGTTTCAAATTCACTAGTTGAGAGTTCTTCTGACTTGACTTCTTCCTTAGGACTAGGTGTGGTCTCATCTGAGCTACTATATTCAACACCATAACCTAGACCAGTTGTAACACTTGCTCTCCTTTGTTTTCACAGAAACTTACATGAGAAAGACCAGCTTTGTTCTAACTCTTAAGTTTTTCTAACAAATCATCTCTATCCTTAGTCATCTTTTCTAACTCAGACACCTTACATCCTAACTTCCATTCACCTAACTTTAACTGATAGTCCTGTTGTTGGTATTTTTCAGCCCAAGCTACTTCATTATTTTCATGTGTAATTATTTTAGCTTCTAAGGACTCTAAGGTCAATTGATAACCTAAGACTTCAGACCTAGCTTTATTATGTTTATCTCTTTCAGACACATAATCACTAAGTACCCTTTGATACACATTATTGCACTTAGAGCATACCTCAGTAGCAGTAGATGAAGTAGGTGCAGTAGCAACCAAAGCTAGCAGGACATGTGCATCTTCATTCACCATGCTCCAGTCAAAGCCTCCAAGATCTTCAGTGGAATCCAAAGCAGTACATCCTGGTTCCTCATCAAAAGCTGTGCTACAATCATATTCCTTCATTGCAACCATAGAGAGAGTAACTGGTTCATCATCAAATTCAGCACTCCAGTCAACCTCTGATAAGTTTTCTTGAGCCACAAATGCTTTTGGTTTAGGTTCAGGAAGCTCCTTGAGTTCAACCTTGGGTTTCTCTATCATCCTGTTTGCTTGATACTTGGCAAACTTACATTCCCTTGCAAAGTGACCAGTCTTTTGACAGTTAAAGCATTCAATCTTAGACTTGTCAAATGCAATACCTTGTTTGGCCTTGAAATCAATCCCTCTTCCTGTTTTCTTCATGAACTTCTTGATCCTAGCAGTGATCATAGCAACTTGCCATCTGATGTCAATTTCTTCTAGATCATCTTCTTCAATCTGCAGTAGGTCTTCTTCATAGGTAACAGGTAAAGTGGCTTGTTGAGCAAAGAATGAGCACACAACATCATCACAATTGATGTTGTTTGAGGGTTGTGAAGTGGTAGTAGACACAGTTGAGTAAACATCAGCAACAGTACTTTGAACTGGATAAGCAGTACTTTTAGTGGAAGTACTGCTTGTCTTGGCAGGAGACACAAAAGCAATATTGTTGGTTGATGAACCTGATTTACCATTCATCTCATGCTCATACACCTTCAAGTTGTTGTATAAATCATCAAAGTCCATAGTAGCCAAATCAGGTTGACCTCTGATCATAGTAGCAATCACATGCCAGATAGATGGCAAACTCCTTAGGAACTTCAAGTTTGCATCTTCAGTAGAGACTTCTACACCATGTATCTCTAACATACTGAGAAGATTTTGAAATCTCTCATAGGCAGCATCAAGTCCTTCTCTTTCTCCAACAGCAAAGGTTTCAAACTGCTGCTTCAACAAACTTTTGTGCATCTTCTTGGAAGCATCATTACCTCTAAATCTTGTTTTGATAGCAGCCCACAGTTGTTTAGCATCCTTAGCATTATGAAACTTCAACATGTGGCCATCAGGGATAGCAGACAGCAGTATGTTGAGAGTTTTGTCTTGATTCCTCTTCACAGTTGCAGAGAGTTGTTGCTGAGGTGGTTTAGGCTGTCCAGGAACGACTTCAGGTTCTTCTATAACTTGATTGCCATTGACAATGATATCCCAAAGTGCAGAGTCAGTAATAGCAATGTACTGCCTCATCTTCATGCTCCAGAGATCATACTCTCCGTTCTTGACTATGGGAATTCTAACAGTGGTGATGGATGGCATAGGTGTAGGTTCAGGTTGAGACATCTTGTAGAGTTTGTTTAGAAGATCGACTTGATTTATGGTTTAGGGTTTCTTCTTAATCAGAGTTTCCACACAAGCTCTGATACCACTTGTTGGATCGTTATACTCTGACCAAACTACTTTATTATAGCTTGTCTAAGGTTTAGCAGTCTTGGATAAATCCTAAACTACTAATGATGAAACACTGAATTACTCTATTAAGTATGCGGAATTACTTAACAAAGCTAAGAAGATTATAACAACTTCAACACTTTATATTAACCAAACTTTGAACCTGCTAATTGTACAGATTCACAAACAACCCTAATATAGCTAATATCGAACTTTAGCTTTCCTCTAAAAGTATTCGTATCTCTAATAATGACCTAGGGATCCTTTTATAGGCACAAGGAAAACCCTAGTCGGTTTACAATACTTGAACGACAAGTATACAAACTCTAACTTTAGAATATTCTAGATTATACATAATATTCCTAATCTAATCTTCAGTCTTTATCTTTAAGCAGTACTTTGACTTTATCAACGAGCAGTACTTTGATCACAAGCAGTACTTTGACTTTAAACACTTTAGCAGCAATTTGGTCTTCAGCACTTTGATCTTTTATACCCCAACATGCCACCCGTCGTTTCGAAGGTAAATGAGTCTAGTTCCATATAAAAATGGTTTCAAGGTCTAAAATGTTATAGAGTTTTGTTAATAGTGAAAAGAGTAACGAAGGGTCCGTTAAAGTGAAGTCGTTTTCACGTTAAAGTTTCTATTTTTAGTCAAAGCGGGCACGGGGTGTTACAATTGCTATGTTCCCTTATGCTTGATTCGTTTATTATGATTCTTGATATGATATGATCCTTTTTGATATATGATCCTCATTCTTTTGATACTCCTCTGATTATGATTATGCTATGATATGATTCGGATATGCTGCTATGGTTCTATGTATGTATGCTTCGTTCCCTTCTTGTGCCCGAGTTTTCTAACTACTCATGGAGGTACCATGGGCGTGTCATCGAGGCACTGATGGCATGACACTTTCTGTGGAGGTGTGATTGATCCACGGCGTCCCCATTTGATATGATATGATTATGCGCACTTATGATATGATTATGCCGGTTTATGTATGTATGTATGAGGGGCTTATGGATGCATCCTAGCACTTATGTTTATGTATGATGATGTGTATGTATGGTGAATGTGGGTAGGTGCTTCTCTACTCCTTCACGTTTGGGAGGTCGCTCCTCCATGCGGTACCGAGAGGTCTCCCCTCTCCGTATCCTTTGACAGGTGATTATGGATTATGTATGTATGTATGTATGAGATCTCTCAAGTACCTTGGCAGGTCGGCTCGTGGCTTCCTTATGTTTCTATGTGTCTATTCGAGTGACTCTGGTAGACACGCCTTTGTTGATACGTGCTCTTTATTCTCTTATGATTATGCTTATGTTAATATCTCTATGATCCTTCATTTGTTTTACTTATGATATTGTTCGACTGTTCGTTGATCTCTTATGCATTTGACAGATGATATTCCTTTCAGCAGAAGCTTATGATGTCCTGTTTCTCATACTTATATACGTTTCGATTATTCGTTTGCTTTGTTATATATCTGTTCACTGGGCTTTTTAAGCTCAGCCGCATTTCCTTTCCTGCGGCAGGTTTTAGGTTGGAAGCTGGGTTTGGGTGAAGAGTGCATAGGAGCGTTAGTGGACTNATGATATTCCTTTCAGCAGAAGCTTATGATGTCCTGTTTCTCATACTTATATACGTTTCGATTATTCGTTTGCTTTGTTATATATCTGTTCACTGGGCTTTTTAAGCTCAGCCGCATTTCCTTTCCTGCGGCAGGTTTTAGGTTGGAAGCTGGGTTTGGGTGAAGAGTGCATAGGAGCGTTAGTGGACTACCCCGATGATTAGAAGCCCACTGACACTTGGATTAGACTTGGTTTCGGATTCGATTAGATTTCTCTTTGGATTTGTATTTCATTCTTGTATAGAATTAGTATTTCCTTTATAACTTTATGTTTATAAGTCTTCTGCTTGCGTTTGTATGTTCTGATTTGGCACCATAATGTGACATTTTGACCCTTGTCGGGTTGGGGTGTTACAGTTATATATTTGTATTTGTTGCTTGCCAGGTTTAGATTAGTGTTATTTAATTTATTGATGCTATTAGTGTAGTTTTTTCCATGAGTGAGTAGATTACATATAAGTTTGTTTAAAAATTGGTGGTTAGCATGATTTTATTAAAGTGGGAAGTCGTGGATGGTGATTTTAATCGTTAGTTTATGTTAGTTTATTGACTAGAGATCAGGTTAGTTGTTTTCTGAAGCGGTTCGTTTTGTAGACAAAAGCGTGTCTTGACTAAAATCGTGAAAGGCCCACCTGATCGGTAAGTTAAACGTGCTTTGAATCTATTTAAGCACATCTGTATAACGGCTCGTTTCGTTGAAAATGGTCAAACTTTCTAATAATCAAAATATTAACCTAGATTAACGACTAAACGGTATAATGTGCACGAATAAAGGTTAAGATTGAAATACGCATCAGTATGAGTTGAGTATTAGATTACCCATACAACTTTAATTCGTTTAAAATGATCATAACACTCAAACATCGCTTATGGACAAATATATTCCCTTAATATGCTTTTAGATCATTATCCCATGCTTGTTTCCGTAGTATTATTTCTAGATAAGAGATGAGATCAATATAGAACTCATATTTGCCACAGAATCAATGAACCAATCATAGCCATCCGTTTTATTTTCCACTTTTTTTTTAACAAAAAAACAACATATCTTGCAAACGGTAAATCTTCAAGCTACAAAAAAAAAAAAAAAAACCATCGCGACGAGAATTAAATCATCTTTCAATAGATATGCATTGTTANTGATTCGTAAAAATCACATATGATTTGATTTTTACAAATCACATATGATTCTTGATTTTTACAAATCACATATGATTCTTAATCATATGTGATTTGTAAAAATCATATGTGATTCGTAAAAATCACATATGATTTGATTTTAATGAATCACGTATGATTTTTACAAATCATATATGATTTTTGTGGGCGGAAATTTTGAAAAAATAAAAGTTCGTCGAAAAAAAAGTTCGTCGAAAAAAAAGTTCGTCGAAAGTATATAACAATGCATGTCTATAAAAAGGTAATTTAATTCTCGTCGCGATGGTACTTTTTTTTTTGCGTAATGATTTACGGTTTGCGAGATATTTAATTTTTTAAAAAAGGGTGATTTTTTATTTTTTTTTTTATTTTTTTTTTATTTGATAAAAAAAATGAGTGACTAAGAATGGTTCGTTGGTTATATGCCAAATATGATTTTTTATATTGATGCCTCGTTTTATTTTAAATATTAGATTGAAAACGCAAAAACAATTAAAATACGCGACAATTAAACATCAAACAATAAACTTTAAACAAGAATCTCAAATTCATTCTTCGCCGTGGATACGATTCCGGGAGATTAGATTCTTACGGTATTTATTCTATGGACTTGGATATTATAACCAACTGTTTATGAAGAATCAGTTTTACTTTAATTTCGTGTTTGGTTTTGCCGGTGCTTTGGAGTTATGTTTTGCATTGACTGGTTGATCGTGGGACGATTAGGGTTGTTTGTGTTGGTCATAATTACTGATTCGCATGCATGTTACGTGATATGGGGGAGAATTTGTTGAAGTTGAGTGGGAGAGGTGGCAGACATGCATAAGGGGGTTGGCAATACACCCCTCACCTCATTTCTCTTCACTCACTTCCCCCTAAGGAAAATGCTTAGACAGCAGCAGCAAGTTTAAATGTGATGAATATGACAAATGAATTGACTCATTTGATTGTAGATTTCGAGAGAATGAAAGCTGTGGCTGGGACACCTTAAACTGATTCCAGTAAGGAATTTCCGAGCCTTTATTTTGTACTTGGAAACACTCCTACACCACACCTTTAAAGATGGTTGCTCTCAAAAGTGTAAGTAGTTTGAAATTTACAAAACTACTAAATAGAGGGTCGATTACGAAGAAGGTTAACTTTCGTGCACCTGAGGTCCCGTCATGTGAAGGAGTTAATGCTACTATTCCTATGTCATCGGTTCTTGAAGTTAACGAACGACTTGGTAAAAAGGTGTATGGGTATTTCCTTGGAAAACAAGTTCCGTATCCGGTGGTAGAAAACTATGCTAAAAACGTTTGGAATAACTATGGCCTTTTAAAGACTATGATGAACTCGCAGGCCTTTTTCTTTTTCAAGTTTTCATCAACTTGAGGTTTAGACGAGATATTGGAGAACGAATGGTCCTTGGTAGGATGATTCGCAACATCCCTGTTATACTACAAAAAAAATGGACATCGAATTAGGATGTTTACAAGGATGAGTTGACTACGGTTCCGGTTTGGGTGAAATTCCATGGCGTGCCTATTCCAGCTTTCACAGCTGATGGCTTAAGTGTAATTGCAACCAAACTTGGAACAACATTGATGCTTGACTCATACGCTAGTTCTATGTGTACAAAGTCGTGGGGAAGATCAGGTTACGCTGGGGCTATGTTTGAGTTTCAGGGTGTTTTTGAGTTGAAAGAGTCTATCGTTGTGGCGATTCCTAGAATGGATGGTAAACGTAATTTACTTCATACTATCGGTTGAATACAAATGGAACCCCCCGAGGTGTTCTACATGCAAGATCTTTGGAACACTGTGATGAGCAATGCCCTAAAAAGATCATCTCGGATGTTCTTAAAACAATAAATGCACCTAGGAAAGATACCAGAAATGTTCAAGTTGGGCGCAGAAAAATAAACCTTTGTTTGTCTAAAAGAATGGAATATGCTAAAAAGGTGAACAATGGTAAGAAAAAGACAACAAATGGTACTAAAGTTGATATGGGTACATCGGTTTCAAATGCTTTTGACATTCTTGGTAGTATGGCTGATGAGGATGAGGTTGATAATACATATTCAGGTGTGCCGTCAATCGAGAAGGTGGTTAAGCAAAGGGAAGATCAGAGGGTGAATCGAGTAGAAGATAAAGCGGATAGCATGGATTCAAACAAGAGGAAGAGTTGTTTGAGTCCAGGTAGGAAAGATAGAAAATAAAACGAAAAGACTGAAGTTTGACTCTACTACTTGCGAGTAAGAAAAGGAGGAACATGAAGGCTATGTTGATGACTACTTGGAGGAAGATGAGAATGAGTGATGAAGGCTGATCTGAGACCTTAAATGTGATAATAGACTGTTTGATATCATCTTTTGAGTCAAATGTTGTCCTATGGTTTATATTTTTAGTCAAATGTCTTTATGAGACTCAGGTACATCCTATATACTTGACTGTTTTTTTGGGTAAAACATTTACCAGGTTAAAACACTTCACCCAAAAAAACTAAGATTTATGATGGAGAAATATACTTGCTTACATATGGTCACTTCTAGTTGTGAATTTGTTTTATATTTGCTTGATTCTTATCATATCCTCACATTGGCACGAGGATGCTCAGTCGTAATATAGACAATGATCATAAAAATGAGTGAATAAAGTGGTTTGGTTTTTATAAGATATAAACGAAGGTTATATTTGAGCTCAAGCTTTACATGATATGAATGCTACCCGACTTGATCACAATAGGTTTTTGTTCAAGACAGTATGAACTGGAGAAATACCAATATTGGTAACACAATATACCTATATCTTCTAAGAACACAATTGAAATGATCTTAATGGATCCATTATTACATCAAAAAGAAATTGGGCATAGAGCGGAAAGGAAAATAGAAAAAAGATATAAATAAAAAATACCAAGTCACTTAAACAATTGTGGTTACCGCAGCATGTATCGCATCTGCAAGGTGAGGGACTGTTCCAGAGCTTAAACCCGCCATGCTAATACGCCTGCAAGTATACAAAACCAACCAACTCAGTTGTTTGTTCAGTTCGTCTTGATAAAAGTAAATGTAGCGTAATAATTCAATGAATTTGGCATGCAGTTTCATTGGTAATGCATATAATGTAATATCAACTTTTACTATGATCATGTTGCAATCACATAAACATTAATTATAAATTCTTTAGTCTCTTCTCCTTTGAATTCACCAAATTGTATCAGCTAGAAAAACCATTAGCGGCTTTATGTCAAAGTAGGTTATTGCTAATGTGTCAAATGGGTATGGAAAATAGAAGCAAAATAAAATAAAATAAAATAAAATAAATCATACAGGTTTAGGTGTTGCCTATTCTTCAAAATTGCTTGATGCACTAATAAGTTATAATACTCGTAGATTTTAAAATATATTTTCATCAGTAATTTGTTAAAATTAGAAAGTATTTGGTAGGTCAAGTGGACACGGCCCGTTTTGAATTGTTACCCAACTGCCTGCCACCTATATCGGCATAACTCCTTGATACGGTCCACAAGGTACTTGTTGAAAAAATGCTGGTAAACCAATGCCGAATGATCACTATAGGTGGATATTCATCCAAGAGTAAGCTTTTCAAAGCACTGGATACCAGTGAAACAATTTTTTCTGTCTTTTGAAGGAAGTAAGGTGTTCTTCCTTTTAAATTCTCAGAAAAGTTAATTTTTAAGCCTTTTTAAGATGTTTTTTCTAAGCATATAAAAAAGTAAACCCTGTCATGTCCATGCTATATTAGAATGAAGAATCGGATATCTAAACAGACTACTGAACCCAGATATATAGTTAGTTGTGGCTTAAAATTTGTTACCCGTCAGATGTCAAATAGATGTGGTATTCTTTTGTCATGAACATAACTTGCTTTGTGCTCAACCCTGTGAAAGTGAACATCCCGATTTGCTTAATAATATGGCTCCAATCACCAGGTGTCCCTGCCAATAAGAATCAAATACAACACTTATCATATGTTCTAATCCATTAAATGTATATATTGCAAACATGTTTTCTATGTTTTCTGATTTTATTTACCACTAAGGGAATCCCTGAAGTCATTACTAATGGTGGGAGTTCACCAAAAGGAAAGAATTAATGTAAATGACTGAATAACCTGTACAGGTATTATTAACTTATCCCAAACACTTTAGACTTGAGTAAAGAGTCACATCCAACATCATGTGTAGAGGCAAGCATGACTAGATGTTGTGGGTAATGGGTCAAAATAGGCTCGGGTTTAAATGAGTCATTTTTTAGTATAAGTAAAAACAGGCCAAGTCGCCAGTCAGGGTTGACCCAATGACCCGTACACACTTTTAGACACATTATAAAGAAATATACAAAGAGCAAAATATGAATACGAATACAATGCTATTACAACGATGTTGACTTAGTGACCCATCTGACTCAATCGAATTTTAGCTAACTTTTTATATTTACCCATTTGATCCGTTTGAGAAAACACACAGCCCAAATCTACTCATGGTTAAGAAAATGGGTAGAAATTGCAACCTCTAATGATGTGCATAGACAAAGTTGGATTTCAAAAGTGTATTTAGTGAATGGATGGATGATTGCGAATAATATCTAGAATCTATGACACAATAGGGAGGAAGAAAACACGTGTACAGATACGCTAAGCTCCAAAGATAACATTAACAGAACAGTACCTCTAGCACACAAAGCATCAAAAAGCTGCTTGCGCATGGTTATTATACGGTCAGCCATTGCCTTCAATTCAAGAGTCCATTCATTGTATAGGTTTCTGCAGGTAGAAGAACAATCATAGATTAAGGAGACCTTACTCAGGCATAAATTCAGATACCTAAAGTTTGCATAGCAGGTGAGAAATTCTGTTGGTTCACAGAACCATATCTTTGTGACGTGCTCATCACCTGTCCTTTAGGATGGCAGAAACAATTGAAGCACCATGAATAGGTGGACTTGAGTACATGGGTCGTATAACAAGTTTCAGCTGGCTCTCAACCCGACTTGCCACATCAGCAGTCCTACAAACCTGTTTGGTATGAAATAATACAATTTACGTCTCGATATTAGTAGATGTAGATTTGTAATACTAATACTGGTTTAAAAGTATACATGTTTTAATTCCAGTCTTATTCAACGATCAATATATTAGCACATGTGATTGTTAGATAATGGGGAATTGGAAGATATTTTACTGTCTACGACTTATTGGCTATTGGCATAGAGCGCAACGGCAATAATAGATCTTTTTTATTTTATTTTTTACCATCTAGGAATCACTATTGGGAGAAGTAAAAGATAAATAACTAACAACAGAGGGAAGGAACATAGGACAAGACCCAAGTATATATCTTCTGATTATAATTTTAAAGGGAGGCTTCACTTACAATGCTCAATGCGCCAACTCTTTCACCATAAAGACCCATATTCTTTGCATAACTTTGAGCTATAAAACATTCACCACCATCACCAACAAACATACGAACAGATTGAGCATCTCCATCGAGACTTCCACTTGCAAAACCCTACAAAAGTTTGAATGCCAGTATGAAAAAGAAACTCTTTACTAGTAAATATGACCTTACAAGCAATAGTCTTTGTTATTATCATTCGAGTTCACATGCTAAAGGTGATATATAGCTAACCTGATATGCGCTATCAAAAAATGGTAAGAGACTTTTGGATCTAATCAATCGCCTTATTTGCTCCCATTGCTCAAGTGTCGGATCAACACCAGTGGGATTATGAGCACAGGCATGTAGAAGCACAATTGCCCCAGATGGAGCAGAACCAAGGTCTTCCAGTAAGCCTGTTAAACACAAACCAAGTCCACCATCACATAACTGAGAAAACAAATGAGCATCCATGTCACTATATAGTAACACAGTTACACAGAACTACCAATGTAGAAAGTGAGTATAACCAAATATAGATGACACTGATTATGTAAAAGTGTAAAGTGGAAGAACATAATCAACTGTACGAAACCATATCACCGACACAAAAAACAACTGTTGAAAGTTATAGCAAACAAATTATTTACTTGACAATAGCATATGCACTACATGAAGATGAATTCAGAGGTAAACTATACAGTTTATAACTACATATTGATGATATATCAGAGACAGGTGATAAAAAAGAAACACGGATTTGCCAAGATAAGAAACATGAAGACCATATTGATAAAGAAAGGAAAATGAAGATATAAAATACTGAATATTTCCCAAGATGCAGCAGCTAATAGAAGAAAGATTGTTGCAAACCTTGAATGTTGAGTCCACGTGTTAGTGGATCATAATAGCGGTAAGTTTTCACAGTCAAGCCTGCAAGGTTGAATATTTTTGTATGGTTTCCCCATGTTGGATTCGGAATATATATAGTACGCTGCAGAAGCAAAAGTGGTAGTAAAATTAGTCAAAAAAGTAAGTGATTAAAAGAAGAAAGTATAACATGAATAAGATGAGCAGAAAGTAATGTCTTTACTTGGTAGTAGTGTTTAGCAAGAAACTCAGCTCCAACTCGCAATGATCCAGTACCAGACAAACACTGAACTGTCGTAACCAAGTTTCCCTTGATAGCAGGACTGCTCAATGAAAGACATCGTACACAGTATTCATTAGTGACATAAGAAATAAGGAAGTTCTAATTTAGATAACATTATACTACACGGAATGTGAATGTGCTCTTAAATAATACAACAGAGTATTCCCACAAATCAAGTTTCATTAAGTGAAAACTAAGTTACTTGAGTTATTTTGAATTAAAAAAGTTTAGCAAAAGTGTAAGAATACATTATGTCTTCAAATCTACGGGCACTAATAGTAACATAACACGAGCTAATTCACACACCTGTCAGCTCCAAGTATAAGCTTTGCACTTAATTTGTTGAAATCAGCTAATCCAACAATAGGGAGATATTCCTTGACACGAGACCTGCAAGTAAGTGATTAGTTTTATTACCTTCTTCTCACTCACAGCTGTTGGTTTAATAGGAAATCAAAGCGAGAGTACCTGTCATTAACAAGTAGCTGCTCTGCCCGTCTGACAACATTCAAAACGAGCGGTTTTCCTTCCTGTCATATCAAATAACGAACTAAAACATTGTTTTTTTATTCTTTTATATTAACAGCTGATTGCTTTGAGATCGAGTACACATCTAATCACCCATATTAAAAGAAGTGTAAAGCCTAGGATAATGATAAAATTAAACAACACAAAGCTTCTGTAGGAAAGAGCTAGGCATAATAGTTATAATTTGTTACAAAGCACGTTTAGAAATTAGTTACCTCTGTACGGTAAGCACCGACACCAAGATTTAGCTTGACGGGGCTCGGATCTTTGTTATATGCTACAGTTACCTGCATGCACCATCATCGTACATTAATGAGAAATGAATGAACTAGCAGGACTAAAAGTTATCAAAGAATTAAGACTTTTTCAGCGAAGCAGCCTGGTATCAAATTATGGATGTTTGGCGTGTGGAGCTTTTGGAGCGGTGAGCAATGAATATTTTGATTTTTAGTGGCTGTTTGGCAAAAGAGTGGTGAATTTTGGCTGTTTTTTAGGAAGGCTAATTTTCCAAAGCTTGTTTAAGAAGCGGTGGGGTGAGGCTACTATTGCTACTTTTAACGAACACACCTTAAGGCCAAATAATAGCTAGCAACATACTAATATGATGTCCTTGGTATTTTTTTTTTTTTTTTTTTTGGGTGCATCTGTGAGATATATTATTAATACTCCAAACTTTGTACAAACATAAGAATAGAGTGATGTCCTTGGTATTCAGTTATGTATGGTATCAAAATCCTAAATATATATTTCCAAGATACCATTCACACGCCAGCAATAAAATATAGGGCTAATCACTTAGAAATGTATCCAACTTGTCACGTTTTACGCTTTAGGTAGCGAACTAAAATATGTGCAGTTAAATGTCTAATCTTTTGAATTTGGTCACTTTTGGTTATCTTGCACATGTAAAATGACCATTTAACCCTTCATTGTCAAAAGAAAAAAAAAAAAAGGGTAAAAAAGGTAAAATCTTAGTTCGTTTTACATGTGCAAAGTACCCGAAAGTGACCAAATTCAAAACGCAAAACATTTAAGTGCATAGATTTTAGTTTAGTGGTTAGAACGGAAAAAGGTGTCAAATTTTCAAGTGATTAGCCCTATAATATATTTATAGAGACAAAATTTAAAAGTTTGTAGCATGTAGTGTTAAGGTAGGCAGGCATACACAAATAAAGGTATTTGACATACGTACCCCGAGGATGGGATCTTCAGGAGCACGAAGTATGTTAGCGAAGATGGAATGATCTCCAACAACAACCATAGACGATGTTGAAGAAGTCGGGGAACATGAGATAGCAGCATTGTCATGGACATTTCTAACTCCTCCTGTTGTCAAATGTCGTGCTAGCGTACTCAATCTCCGATCAGCTCCTTCCATTTTTATTTTATTAACCAACACGTAACTCAGGTATGGTTGGTTTTATAGAAGGAAGATGACGTGTCCACATTGTGTTGAAAATGGAAATTATCATTATTAGGATGAGGATGATCAGTCGGCACGAATTTCTAAATCTACACGCTAACGTAACTAGTNGTAATAGTTGACCGTTGTAAAGGAATTAAACTATGTACATGAGAATTATTAAGCAAGAATACATGATTTTTAATCAAGTTATTACGTTACTATATTGCGATAATGTTATTGAGTTGATAATAACGGATATGAGATACAACCATTCTTCTATACTTATGATTTATGTGTTAACCTCTTTTTGTTTATGGATATAATCCGAAAGAGACCTCAACAGAACTTTAGCTTATGCCTTATTTAGCTGATAGTTTTTAGTAATCTTTTTTATGGTTTAATTTTTTTTGTCATGCACACCAACTTTTAGTAACTTTTTTTAATGTTTTATTGAAAACTTATACACTTAATATTTGTGTTTTTACTATAAACACACTAAGCTATGATAGCAATAGTTGTGAGTTCACAGGTTTTTTACTAAGCTTCTAAAAAAAAACTTATAACTTTATCATAAACTTATTGTGTTATGGTAATTGAATAAGCCAATAAGCACCTTTAATAAGCATAACCGAACACCCCTGTAGTTTTAATCTGAATTTTTCTTATTTGATGTTATAAGTAACTTTGTTGTTATCCTCACTATAATGCAACATGTAAGTGGTTTTTGCAGTTTTATGATCTTATCACACATGCTAAAGTGTAATGCAATTTGTTGTGTGCATTTTTTAGATGGGGATTAAGTATCAACACATGATTGTCATGGAACACTATGGGTATCAACCAACGGTCTAAAACATGGGTATCTTTTATACCTTGATGATTTAGGCCAATTGTAAAGAAAGTTGCACTAAAGTGAAAGGTCGGTAAGGATTCAAACAATCCTAAAAGACTTACGAATG
>LBNU01010625.1:114000-134926 GCA_014162995.1 Artemisia annua
ATCGTAAATTGATCACATGGGTTTACAAAACTAAAAGCCTATATCACTAACATCTCATGCAAGTCAAGTATCATCATGTGATTTGCTTGAATAATAAAAAATAATTTTTAATCCAAAAGCATTCTCCTAAAATAATAGGTAGATTATAACATATATAAATATGATTTCGTGTTTTTAGTCCACCAAGTAAAACCAATTGAAACATGTTAAGTGATTCATTTCTTAATCGATAATAATACATAATCAAAACGAAAATTTAAAACCCTGTGCGTGCACAGGTATTATAACTAGTATATACATATGTTAATTTAATTATATGTCTTTTTTAATAATTTTACAATAATAAGTTCCAACTTAAACTAATTTGCCAAACAAATTTATGAAAATAAAATTCTAGTTTCGGCTTATAATATAAGTCCCAGCCATTTTACCAAACATACTCATAACTTTTTCTAATTTTATTTTATCTAGAGTAATAACTTTGGGACGGAAAGAAACACATTTGTCATAGTTTGATTAATTTGATGAAACAAACGCTTAAAAAAAGCTACTCCGTACTATTTATCTAAAAACACATGCTCGAAAAGTATAAATATTACAAACACTTTTTCTTCAAAATAACATTTTTACTTCACTAGATCATTTGCAAAAGTAGAAGTAGCAGTGACTTACGGTACCAATTTGTTTTAATAAAAATGTTTGGTAATATAGTTGTAGATGTCATAATGTGTAAAACAGCTTTTAAATGCTCAACGCTTCTAAATGTTACTTCATGAAACTTTGAAAAATGAGCATTCTGTAAAAATAAATAAAACTACTTCGCTCAACGCTTTTAAATGCTACTAAATGCTCCGCGCTTAGTAGTTAAGGATTAAATTGGGACAACCAAAAGTGATAAATGAGTAATTACATTATGATTGGGAAAAGTATTTCTGTAGTCTCATTATGAACTAGTTAGATACAATGTTTTGTATATTAAAAGGCAAAAACTTTTATTGTTTAATACTTGATTTAAACTAAAATTTGTTAACAAATATAAAAGACATTAACTATATGATGAACGTTACCTAGAATCCTAGATAACATATGTACATCAGAGCCAAATAATATTTTAGCTCCTTACAAGAATTGCTGGCGAATAAGACCCCAAAAAGCTCGTAACAGCTTAAACTTCAGGTATGAACAAAAAAGTCATAAACATCTTCCAAATGATGGGGTCAACGGTTTTTATGTTATGTATGAGCGGCTAAAAATAGCTGCGTTTGGCCATTGTAATTTACCATGTGTCGTAAATCAACTTTCAATTAATCATTTGCAACTTAGGGTGTACAATCAAATCCATCACCGACAACCTACCGATTACACACTATACATAAATTGTGTTTGGCGCATGACATTTAAGAGCGGTGAACGTCAAGCATTGTGATTTTTAATGCTTGTTTGGCAAGCAGCAAGTAGAATTATCTATTTCTTCAAAGTGCTCACAGCTTAAAGTTGGCTACTACTCAAGCTTATTGCTCAATGCTACTGATATTTTCGCCAAACATACAACATACAGATAAACACATACACATGTTTGAACATCAGTATGGTTTTTCAACACTTTTATATTGTTTTTTTAATATGTATTTAAGCGTTTGACGTAGCTATAATTTATAAATCATACTTAAAAGACAACCGCCTTTTAAGACTCAGATTTTAAATGTAACAATGAGGGTGAATAACTGATCAACTGTAAGAGCATTTGCAAGTTGATGAGCTTTTACATTGCAGGGTAGCAAAAGTTAAACATCAAGCATCTTTAATGGCTCATCTTCCTACTACAAACCATTTTAAATCAACAACACTAGGTCAACCCAAAAATTCATAAAGAAAAACAAAAATGACTCCTCACAAGAATAAAACTCATTCCAGCTTAATTCTGTCCATATCCCCGATCACTGCTTCAAGCTGCAACATCCGAAAGAAAGACATCAATAAAAAATAGACAACATTTGTTAAAATGATGATTTTGTGATGACAGTGTTTCAAGGCGTTTCACAGAAAAGGCTACATGCCCTAGGGGAGGCCAACAAAGCAACAATAATCTAGTTCTCTTTCCCATTTACCAAAGGGACATGAATACATCGTATTGCTCTCTATATTTAATGGCTTACAAACTGGGACTTATGAGATCTTTTAATACTACTAGTAATTTCCAAAATTTAAAACATGTCAGATTAAAATAGGCCATTCATTTGGATAGATCCAGTGGGCCTTCTTGCATGGATCAGGGGTTGGGTGGGCGGTAAGTGGGTTAGGTAACATCCAAAAAAGGGTCACGTTGAAATAGGCCACTGTTTGTATTGACCCGAGCAGAGAGCCCCATTAAGTTGATCAGGAAACACTTCATTGTGTTAATGATGATAACAAACATAATATTTTGATAAAATCAACATCGTTGATTAAATATACTTTGGACAACTTTCAAGTTTCAACCTGTTTAACCCATTGAAATTATTTGAACAGCAAAAAGAAATTTTATAACCTTGAAAATAATACAGCCCAAGTTGACTCATTTATATGTAAATGAGTCAAAATGCCACCTCTAGTTCATTTCAGTGATGATATTATAGAGTTAAGTACAGAAACTAACAAAGGTGTTGCAGTTTCAATAGTACTAAAACAAATACCATGTACTTTAACTTTTTCAAGATGAGCAGAAACATAAAACATTCCCTACGGTTTGCAGTTGAACTATTAATGCAGATAAAGAACAGAATTATTTGACAAACCTTGACAATTTGACGCAAAAAGTAATCGCCATAATTCTTGGGTGTCTTGGTTTCAACCACATGGATCAAGTCCTGCAAGAACATGGATTCGTCAAAAATAATATACAAGTACTATAGATTAAGCACACTAAGCAGCATCCACAAATTTCAAAAGCAACCTAGTAAAATGCACAGATCAAAGATGGTCTCCAGATTCCCTAATACTATATACAGTATATACCCCTTACCCGTACGCTTTGCTGCACTCTATTTAGGAATATGATGATTAAAACAATGAGCCAATTGGGTATAAATCAACCTCATTGGTCTATCCTCATGCTGGTCTTGAGAAAGATTTGAGCTCATATGGGAGCAGCTCAAGTAGCTCAACATGATATGATGACCTATTAAGTGAGCTAGGATTGAAATGACCCAATAGCTCAACATGTTCTACTTAGACAAGCTTAAGCTGCTTTTATACTAAAATAACTCAAATAAAGCTTGAGCCTTAGCAACCATATATATCAAAACTTACATACTACATAGGGCTCAAAAGCTCCATAAAGCTTATGTTTTTTTAGTAATCGATCAAACAAGATAAATTTTAGCTATGAGTTCCAGTCAAAATCGAGCAAAACAAAAAACATTAAGACCAACTAGTTATTAGTTTGCAGCCCTATAGATGGGTGTCCAGCCCCAATTTGTAATAGTAACACCAATAATTCATTAAGACAGCACACAACTTTTAATTGCAAAGAACAAGATTAAGCATCAGAAAATATTAAAGAATGCATTCAAATATCAAATGAATGAATGATGGGGTTTCAAGTATATAACAAACAGCAAATCACCAAATCAAAAGTAACGATGAATATTTTTGAATAATTTTTATGATGTAATGGAGGGTTTAATGTGTTCCTAAATGTAATGTGGAACTTCTATGAAGTTCAAAAACAAACAGGGTGTGAAACAAAAACAATACATAATCTAAAAATCACATAAGAGTAAGGTAGATAACATACATCACTAATGTAGAAATCGATGTCAGCGTTGGATATGGTTTTTCCATCAGCACCAACAGAATGTGTTTTATGCTTGTATGTCATCAGGATTGACCTGTAAGACGCATGCTAAATTAGATTGATTACAACACACAAGGTACTAGAATGGACGGCAGTTAAAATAACAAACCTTAAAGTGGTTTCATCTACTTCCATGTAGCTAGCAAGCTTCTCGACAGAAATGGTTGAATAAACTTTCAAGAAAGTCCTCACAACGGATAGTTGTTGCTGCTGCTTTACCTCATAAAGGAAGAGTTTCAACTGAAGCCTGTATGCGTCCTATAACCATATAAATACACCGAACAAGTGTTAATAACATAAGAAACTGGAGGATTAGAAAGTCCTTATCATATTCTTTACATAATTTAAATATAAGTTCCCAAGTATGACAAACAGCAAGTGATCACCTAAAACTAAATTTCATCAAAAAAAAGCTAGTAAATATAAGATAACTGCTAATGAACCGAGTCATATAAGTTTGTGAATACATTTATGTAAGGAATTCACACCTGGTTGTAGTTTACAAGTGGCTCCTCATAGCTTGGTGCTGAGGGTGTGATGAATTTGGGACATGCATACGAAAAAAGCTCATCATAAAGCGCAAATGCTTCATCATCATACCGTTGCATTCTTGACATTTTTTCACCATACTTCTCCCTTAGTTGAGAGTTCACTGTGTCGTCAACAAGTTTCGCTTGGGGGCAAAGAGAGAGACAGACCGTTAGCAGAGCATACATTTGTTCATTCTTCTTAAGTATTTGCTCATACTGTGGTGATTTTGAGTGATACTGCTTAGTCTTGTAGATGTACAAAAGGATCTTGTTGAACTCACGTATGGCCTCCACATACCTGCAAATTCACTTATGCGTAAGCTACTTGCTTGTTACCGGAGAATAGGAACAACAGGATGCCAACAGAATTGATTTCTATGAGAAACATATATATTTATATGCACACAATTATGTTTGCCATGATCCTAACAAAATGAAAACTGAATCAATAAAAACAATATTTCAAACACACGATAAGTTGATGAACCTGTCTTACTATTACAGCCTAAACTAAACCTGGTTATAATGACTACATGGTATCTAGTTTAGTATCAAGTAAACCCAATACTATATGCCAGCATCAAAATCGCTATTCAAGAATAAAAAAAGCCAGGAAGACATCTATTGCTTTCTTGTATACTCAGGTTCAAGAATCAATGACCTAATTCATAGTTTTCAAACAATTACAGCTGAATATGTGCAAGGAGAAAAATTGGTGTTCCAAGCTAAAACAAAATACCTGCGCAACATAAGATTGGCAAACCCATAATGATAGATGGTGGCAATGTGACTGCCAATAACACTGGTGTAGACACCTTGTTGAGTTATGTCAATTGGAAGTAAGCACTTGAGGCCAGTTTGATAATCTCCCAACAGACAATGAACCCTTAGCAAACCAACCATGCTAAAGTAACCCAAGACCTTCAAGACATTACTTCCACCACTATAATCGTATCCGTCTGTTGATGTGAACTGTTCAGTACCTTCCTTTTCCTGCTCTAGGATCTGAATAATCGAAGACTTCTCCATCAATGCTTGCAAAAAGTTGAGAACACCATACACGTTCCAGGCCTGAAAATGGGTGTATCGAATAAATGAAGAAATTATTTCAGAGTATTCAACTATTTCCAAAATCATTTTGATGTCCAGTAACAGCATTGAAACATAACTCAGCGACTTACCTGATCATGTTGTCTTAGTAGAGCAATCTCCTGCTCAGTTTTGTTCTTCATTTTGGCACGATACTGACAGAATGACTGAAACTGGTACACAAACTCATCCACCATATCCCACAACCACTGGTTAGGCAACTGCATGTTAACCACACCGTGCAACACCACCTGCAAAGAAACAATAAAGGCATGGTCAATGTAGATTCATTAAAAGCTTGCTCCACAACAATTTGACAAATCGCTATGACATGTATGATATAACAATGAAGACCACGGGAGCTTTGGTGACGATATTTCCGAAAGAAAACGCTTAACCTAGCTAAATAGGGCAATGCAGCACTAGGTGCAGCTATTTCACAACATAATCACGCACACCTTTATGGATTTATGAACTATACACAATGAAACTTGTCCATACTTACAATGGCTAGCTTGCACAAACTGGTTCTTCAATACACTTAATCATGAAATAAACAAGTGTTGGGTTCACCTTATAAAAAGAATTGTTTAAAAATACAGTGATATCTAACGCAGAATGAATTTAATTGTGTGGACTGAAACAAGAATTGGCTGTTGAAACCATTCACAACCCGTAAAAGCCAACCTCACCTACTTAACTAAATCTATATATAATAATGCCTAATGCACAACCATTGACATAATCCTTTATTATAGGTTGCCCACTGTATAATGGTAGAGAGTGCATTGGGTAAGCTCAAGCTTATCAGTTTGTTTCCTCCTAAAAGACGGCCATAAGCCCTTTGTAATAAACTTACCTTAGATATCTAAACAGGTTTTTAAAAATGTAGGGTGTTTGCTTAAGCTTATATGTGGGGTTATGAACTTATTTGATTTCGGCTTAAATTTCATATTTTGAGACTTATGGGCTTATATAAGTTTATCATATCATAATAAACTTATATAAGCCCACAAATCTCAAAATAATCCTGAAAATTGAGGCTTACGAAATATAAGCCGAAAAACAAACAAGCTCATAAGCACATATATAAGCTTAAACAAACACCCCCTAAGCTCTCTTAAAAAGCCTCACACAACACAATCCCCTGAATAAACACGATGTCCCATCCTCTATCACTATGGAGAAATTTGGTTTTGCTTATTTTTTTAGCAGAAGCAGTTTTGGGTTATCCAAACTGTTTGTGCTTAACTACTTATTTTATCGTAAAATAAACACATTCTAATAAGCATGTAAAAAACTGCTTTTTACACTGTTTAACCTTAAATTTATTTGTTACCAGCATAATAAACATAAAACCTTAAAATATCAGTAAAAAAAAAAAAAGTAAACCTGAAAGAGACTGCAGTAATTATCCCAGGAATCAATCCTCTGCTTGAGAGTAGGACTGAGCCTAGCGTAAAGATGACGATACCACATCTCACGATACAACAAACAAAAGACATGATCATTATCAACGTACTGAGCAACACCTTCAACTGACGGCCATGGTGTATCTTTAAACATACGGTCACTCAACGTATGAAACGATGTCTCGTACATCTGATGTATCTCGTACACATTCTTCTCTCGAATGTGTCGGTATAAGTGCACCACGAAGGACTTCACTGGATCTGGTACGAATAATGGATCGTAATCCATGTTGTTGTTGTTGGTTTCTTGGTTGTTGCTTCCTTCTTCGTATTCGTAAGCCGCCATTGTTTTTTGGTTTTTTGGTTTCTAGGGTTTGGGGGGTGGTGATAGATGGATTGATTTGATGATGAGAGTGTTGGTTTGTTTTGTGTTTTGTGTTTTGTGTGTAAGTTGGGTTCATTTGTTGGGCTTTTATTTTTAACAAGATGGACCTTTATCTTCAACCCAATGTAAGAATTCAAAACAAAAAAAACAATTGTTCTCAAATTTGCGAACCAGTTATTTTTCCTTTTTAGAACGGCACCACGTTTGAAATTCGATCCCTCGAGTTAAACCATACAAATGTGCAGGCCCTGGGACCCGATACACTAAGTGAGACCCGTGAAGGAAACCCTAGAACTCACGGCTTCGCACTAAGAAGAAAATCCACTTGCAAGACTCGAACACAGGTGAAACCCCTCCCCAAGATCCAGAAGGAACTCAGGTGGCCATAAGTCAGTTAGTTACTTGCCAACAAGTTATAACGTTCGTACACGCAAGAGATTTAAACATGAGTTACTGTAGAGTGCCTTTGTTTCAAAAACTAATCACCAAACAAGACTTATTAATATACCCTCTTTACCAATATGGACTAAATTTCTTCATTTTACAAAAGTGGACTACGGTGCATTCTAAAGTCTCATACATGCACGCGCCAATCGAGACAAGCAATAACATGGCTACACGTGTGCACCCAAGCGCACATAGAAACATGCGCAAAGAAGCATGTGATGAGATTTGTCATGATATTGTTTTCAATATTTTAAATGAAGTCTGATATTACTTTCAATTTTTTATATGCTTATCCTCACGTGATGTACTATCCTCCCACTTAACTAATACTATTGCTTTCAACACACTGTGATGTTAACTTATCCTCCCAACTTCATCTCCACCAACACATTTATCAAATTAATTAAAAACACACTAGACAAAATTGAATCTCCACCAACACATTTATCAAATTAAAAACAAATTGTACGAATTAAAAACACACTGGACAAAATTGAAAACACACTACACGCTTATTGTCTATAACTATTGGTTGTTGACATCTTCACTAGCACTTCTTATTAGCTTTATTTTAGAAAAAATCATACGGATCTTCCTTTTTTGGTGGTTTTGGGTTTTGGGTGCGCCGAACATAAATAGATGTTATTGGTCTCATAACTTGTTTGTTGTTAGGTAGTGAAAATTATTAGTGGTTCTTTGGTCATTTTTTTGTCGGGTGCTCATTTTTTATTCTTCGAATCATGTGGCCAATCTTCCGAATCTTCCTTTTTGTCCAACATGTATCTTTTTTTTCACAAAGAAATTGAATCTTAATATTAAACGCAATTAAAGTGTTTGGTTACTATTCGTGTGAATGTGTGTTTTTGTTTTATTTTTTGTAGATTTATGGTGCAAAAGTTACCATTCGTAGCCGTTTTAGTATGCTTAAAGACATGAGAACTTTGTATGGTAGAGACTAGAGACGTAGTTATTCGTATGTTTAGGAATACTTGTTTTGGTGGATGGTTAGACGTACATTCTGTGGACCATGACCCTTGTTTAATTCACGGTATGCTTCTTAGACAGGAAAGAGTAGACGAAGAACGTCATACCGAATATCATAAGTTACAGTTTAATGTTGCTGATTATGTATGTCATGTTGGTCCTGAGGAATTTTGTTTAATGACGTGTTTAAAGTTTGGTCCTTATAATATAAAGACTTTCAAAATGCACCCATTCCATTAGTACAATGTATATTCCCTCGCCGCGACACTCCAGTAAAACTTCTTGATAATGTGTTAATGGTGTTTGACTCCTACTGGAAGTTCAATAACTTTTAGTAATTTTGATGATCATACAACAATTGTAGTCACTGATATAACACCCAGAATGTCCTTCTCGAAAAATATAGTGTATTCATTTAATAAATTTATATTTGAGAACCCACAAATCTCTATGCAAATCAAAGTTGAGAAGCATTATTGTGTACCACAAAAAAATTATTAAGATATTCATTAATATCGCCATCCAAAGTTGAAAATTTTGAATAATCCGACAAAAATTGAAGTTTAAAACTCATCAATTAATAGACTTCTACAACCCAAGCGATACGTTAATCAATGAAACTAGAGCATAAACATATTATCAATCATATTATTGTTAAAGTAACTGCAAGAATATTCTTGTAATACCAGTGTTTTGTATATACATTTGTAGCAAATGTTAATGTTGATAGCAATCAAAACACCACAAATATATATACACCACAAAGAAGTAGCGACGTATACTAAACTATGATGGTTTCTATAACAGGATATGCACATATGTTTCCAAAACCTTAGAATTAACACAAGATGACTCAAGCAATGAGTATAAAACTAGCAGTGGCAAAATGGTAGGTCGGCTCAGGTAATGGGTCGAAATAGTGCGGGTCAGTTTCAAGATCATGGGTCGACCTATTACTTCTTACCAACTTTCCCCTTTTTAATCTAAACAACTTTAAAAGACGTACTCAGAGAACCTCAAGTCTTTTGGTCAACTATTCCATTCAATTTAATGATGATTCAATAAGAAATCAGTTGTAGTATTTGGTCATAATTTGAGATACAAGTATGAAAAAAAGTCTGCATAAGAAATCAAAACCAACAAGTTACTCCACAAGTCTTTGTAGGTTGTGATCAAGTTTGTTAACCAATGCTAAATTTATAGTTAATAAAATGAAAATGAAATTTACAGTGAAAGTTACATCGAGCACCATCATCCAAGTTCCACCAGCATTTTATGAAAGGGATGTTTGGCTAAGCTTATGGATTGGGCTTATGCTTATGTTAAATAAGCGGCTTATGACTTATATATCATCAGCTTATCATATTTAATAAGGTAAAATGACAAAAAAGTACATGAACATTTAATGGTGTAGTTATTAAATGAGGTTATAAAGTCTTTTTATATAATATTGTTATATAAGCTCACCCCTCCATATATGACCCACAAAATTTGGGCTTATCAAAAACCCTTAGGCTTAGTTAACACATATAAGCTAATAAGCTCATAAGTCCATCATATAAGCTTAGCCAACACCTTACCTATAAATAAAAAATTACGTCTCGAACATTGATCGAAGACTTAATATGCAACACCAACACCTTACCTGTAAAATATCTCGTTCTAAGACTTTCATCAAAAGTTTGGTATGCAATATCTAGGCCTTGGAATAGGGTCATTTATGTTATAGTGTTTATTACTTACTCTTTTGTTATGATCTATAGAAGAAGTGTACATTTTGTATTTATAGTTGTAAGATAATTACGAGATTGATTGACAGTTTCGTTGATGACCTGTTTCATATCTTTGTTTCCAAGTGTAATTTTCCATACCTCAAATTGATTAACCCCAAACAGGTTCATGTTAATCCATATGCTGAAAGTGTGTAAATGAAAGCAATTCATGAAAACATACATATATGATTCTAGGAGTTAGCTTCCTAAACAAGGCTTTGGAACACTCCTTTTAAGTGTTAAGTGACTAGATGGGGCCAAACCTAATTGTGGGTTTGTATTGCTTGTTCATCACTCAAGTACATATTCAATTTTCTCATTTCACTCTATTTTCATTTGTGAAAAACAATTGCAATAAATAATGCCTA
The DNA here is from genome assembly GCA_014162995.1 of Artemisia annua. Taxonomy (NCBI): domain Eukaryota; kingdom Viridiplantae; phylum Streptophyta; class Magnoliopsida; order Asterales; family Asteraceae; genus Artemisia; species Artemisia annua. The sequence continues at coordinate 124,823 of LBNU01010625.1, forward strand.
ATTATAAGTCATGTTATGTTTTAATATATAACATCAGATAAGGAAGACGTTTGAAGTAGTTATTGAAGGATTTCTTTGTGGTAGTTCTCATATTATGTGTTGACCCCAACTATTTCTTGAGACCAAAGCAAAGCAATGTTTCTTTTTCAAGTGACTATGTATCTTTTTTTGTTGAATCTTTACAATGTAATGTTAATTTTATTATATGATGTTGATCTTCATTCCTAATCCAAATAAACTAATTATCTATTTTTATAGGAGAGCAAAATGCATGCAACCGTTCAAATGGGTTTGGTCAATGGTTTTGTGATTTTTAAAGATGTACTCTCTCGCTGGTGTTAGACAGGAGTATTGTACTGTGCCACACCCAATGTGGATACACTTTAAAAGCAAGACTATGGTCGCTAAATGTGAAGATTTCCAGGGTTTGGTGCATGGGTTTACTTTCAAACCTTTTAAAACATATTGTCTTTTGTTAAAGTAGATCAAATTCCCCCCTTTTAATGTTTTTGATGTATCTTGTATACCGACTCTCTATTGGTGCTCTAATTTTAATCACAATAAACATCCACATGAGTATATACCATACTGACTTATGTATTCTAGAAATTAGGGCTGGCATAACAGGTCACACGAACCTGTTAAGACACGAACCTGTTAAGGTCAAACACGAACACGACCTGTTAACTAATCGTGTCATTTTTCTCAAACACGAACACGACACGAAAATTAACAGGTGCACCTGTTAAGACCTGTTAAAAAACCTGTTAACATGCATATTATAAAAGTCTTGACTAAAACTTTAAAAAAAAATCCTTAACAATACAAAAGCTCTTACAAATCTTAACTAATACATAATGATAATAATCCTTAACATCACAAAAGTTCATAAAACTCTTAATAATACAAAATTAGTAATTCAATGATTAGAACAAATCATATAAAATATTTAAAAAAAAAATCCTTAACAGGTCTTAACAGGTCTGGCCTATTAAGACACGAATATTAACAGGTCTTAACAGGTCCAACCTGTTAAGACACGAAACCTGTTAAGGTCAAACACGAAACATGTTAAGAACAGGTCGTGTCGGGTCGTGTTAACAGGTTTCGTGTCAAAATTGCCAGCTCTAGTAGAAATTGCCACAGTTCGATTTCAAGATACCTAAAATTTTTTAGGTAATATGTACAAATCTTAAGTAGCAATGTATGAGTATCCTTGGGCTTCTCTAACCCCTTGTTTCTAACCCGTATAGCCTGAGAAAACTCAGCAAATTAGCTAACTACTGCCTCCGAACCAAAATATAAGTCCATTTTGACTTTTTGAATATAACTTTGACCTTAAATATTTTTATTTGTATTATATAATGCTTTTTGCAAAATTTATAAATGAATTTGGTTTTTGTAACACCCCGTTAAAGGCAGAGAACGAGGTGTAACTGAGAAAGGCACAAGCATAACATTATAGTTTCATACCTTACAATATTACAACCGTAGTTTACAACTGATGAACTCAAATAAGTACATATTATTATCATCATTTATCCTATTTATTTGACTTGTTTTACTTTATTATGTATGAGAATCAGTGCTTTAATGTTTACATTAGTGATTCTCAGGTAAAAACAGGTAACAGGTGAAACTTGGCGATTTTGGACTAATTATGGAGCAAAACGAGCAAGATGTCAAAAGTCTACTGAAATCCAGAAGATGCGCCGTATCTCACTCAACAGATACGCCGCAATATCATACTTAGATGAATTCGAAGACCATTGCCTGACTTTGAAGAATGCGCCGCTTATGAAACTTTGGTCAACGAAGAAGATCAAGCTTGTTCTACTCCAGATACGCCGCATTATACTTCTGACATACGGCGTATCACTATCAAGAATTCACCAGAAACAATCCAAGACAACTGAAGGACATGCGCCGCATAAAGATTCAAGTTACACCGCATCTGAAGACGGTGTACAAATATTCCTGAATATATTAATCTTGGACCCCACACGAAGTTAAGTACATGCGCCGTATCTGCTCATTACATGCGCCGCATCGTACCCTAAGACAGAAACTATAAATACCCCAAGACCTAGACGAATTTAGTGTGCAACATAACCCTAAGGAGCCGAATTCAGACGAACAAGCAACACAAGACACACCCCAAACGAAGATACTAGAGCTGTAAGAAGGTCCTGCATGTATTTAATTCATTAAGTAGTTTTGTTTTATTGTAATAGTACGCTTTAATTCATCAAGATTGATGGCCGGTAGTATGTGACTGTGGAAAATCATATGCCCGCCTTAAAATTGCTTTCCCATAAATTAAAGTTTATATGTTTGATGTCTTTGGTGAATTTATATTAATGCTTTGATGACGTCTGTGTCTATCTGAGCACTGCTTGGGCTGCCATACCCCTTCCTCGCCTATTTAATCTGACGTATTTGGATAAATAGGATAGTCATAAGTAATCATTAAGGTTTACTCGCCGAAATAATGAAACCAACAAGAAAGGTTTAATTAATATACACTTCATATAAAACTAGCAATAAAACAAGTGACAAGCTACTTAATTATCAGGACATGTCTTCTTATATTTTCTATTATCTATTTGTGTACGTGTATGCTATTCGTTGATTCGTGCTCATTAGTTTAATTTACTGTTTAATTAATAACCAAACTGTGCCAGTCTCTCAGGCTGAACCCCCTTGCATTAGATTAGGCTGTAAAACTAACTTAGGATATTAAAATACTGATTAGGATAACTAGATAATACGTTCCACTCTTAGTGATCGACACTCTACTTACCATTATATACAAACTGACAGGGTACACTGCTCGTTAAGTGTGTGTGTTATTGATAAGTCGGCTAAATATAAATCTAAAACTTGAGTAGGCATTAATACTGCTAAACCGCAACGACACATCACGCGCATCAAGTTTTTGACCCCGTTGGCGGGGAGTGAATTGTTATTATATGTTAAATTGATTAGTATTTTAATTAGGTTTTTCTTTTTATTAGGTTTTTAGACACTAACCACTAACTTGTTGTATATTAGATAGATTGCATTCATTGTATAATTTGCATATTTACTGTTTTTGTGTGTTTTTATTTTCTGTAATTTATGTTTTTACTTTTATTTTTCTTTTTGTTTTCTGCATACTGTTGTCGTCGTATTGTGCTGATACAAACGATACGGTGCATCTGTTTCTAAGATTTGGCGTATTGCGTTTTAATTTTATAAAATACAACGCGTTTAATAACTCGAGTACGACACATCTTTCCCCAAGATACAGCGTATTCTGTTTTTAATAAGAAATTTTTTTGAAACCCTAACGCCATGCGACGCATCTGTATTAACAGATACGGCGTATTTAATATTTAAATAGAAAACAGTTTTCGAATTATTAAACAGAAGCGACGCATCGATTTTTATCGATACGGCGCATTTACTAAATCAAAAATCTTGTATTTGAAACGTAACGAAAGTGCGGCGCATTAGCTTCTGATAATACGGCGCATTTAGTTTTTATAAATATAACCGATTTTTGATAACTAACCAGATACGATGCATTCTGATTTAAAAAGCGGCGTATTGATTTTTCAAAATAAAAGTCTGACTTAATTTTAATGAAATAAGATACGGCGTATCCCTTTCTAGGATACGGCGCATCGACTGCAGATATCAGCAACTTTTATTTTTCGTATTCCGTTTTCGTTGTTAATTCTCTGATATAATACTTTCTTGAACATATCCTACTGATGCTTTTGTGATGATTTCAGGAAGTGCATGACCAGAAGTTCAACTAAGAACTTAATTACACCGTTTGAAGATCCTAAACGAGCTTTACATTCACTGAGGAGGCTTTTCAGCACAAAAGGCTTTGAAGTTTCAAGTTCGTTCGAGCTTGATTATTTTTCTAAACAAGAAGAGAAAGAAGAAATAGAAACAATGACGGAAAACACTACCATGGAGGAATACATGAACAAAACCCGTGCAGACTACAATTCAGGAGTTGCTAGACCAAAGTTTGATGACAAGTCAAAGTTTGAATTGAAGGGTCAGTTTCTCAAGGAGCTAAGGGAAAATGCTTTCAGTGGGACAGAACATGAAGATGCTAATGAACATGTAGATAAAGTCCTCGAGATTGCAGATTTGTTTACAACCAAAGGAGTTTCTGATGACCAACTTATGCTTCAAATCTTCCCAATTTCGCTTAAAGGAGCTGCTAATAAGTGGCTAAAGAATGAACCAGCTAGTTCAATCACAACATGGGAAGATCTGAAGAGCAAATTCCTGAAAAGATATTGTCCACCTGCTAAGACTGCTAAGAAGATGGAGGCTATCAACAATTTCAAGCAAGAGCCCGATGAAACTCTCTATCAGGCTCGGGAGCGTTTTAAAGATTTATTGGCGAAATGTCCTCAACACTATCTAACCATAATGCAGGAGATAATATTATTTTATCAAGGGTTGGACGTGCCTACTAGACAAATCTTGAATGCTAAGGGAGCTGTACCACAAATGAGTGCAACCAATGCTAGAAAAGCTATCCAAGAAGCTGGTGATCATTCTCAAAAATGGCACGATGGGACCTCTACTAGATCTAAGAGCAGCACTAATTTTGACGGGTTTGTTGCAATTCAAGCTCAATTGGATAAAATTAGTAGAGAGATGAAGAAAAGAGATGAAAAAGTGTATGCTGCCCAAGTTGGATGTGAAAAATGCGAAGGACCTCACTACACTAAGGATTGCCCTACAAAGAATGAAAATGAGACTTTTGTAGAAGCATACTACACACAATTTGGACAACCATTCCAACCTTCGGAAAAGTTTAGGGAAGTTGCTCCGTGGTACTATCAAAAGTACAATGGAAATCCCACATATCAAGAGAGAAGGCAGACTTTAGATGACACTCTAAAGCAAATTATGGCCGATGCTGCTAAAAGACATGAAGAGAACACTGCTATGATCAAAGAAATCTGAGCCTCAACGGATACTGTGACAAGAAACCAAGGAGCTTCGATCAAAGCATTGGAACAACAAATAGGTCAAATGGGTAAGGTTCTTCAAGAAAGGGGATATGGAAGTCTACCTAGCTCAACTGAAACTAATCCAAGAGATCATGTCAAGGCCATAACTACTACTGAAGAAGTCATGCCTAACATACCTTTTCCTGGAAGATTGAAGAATGTTGATGTTTTAAAGCCCCAATATTTCTTTAACTCTTCAATTAGTGTTAGAAGACTACTTAAGGTGAAGTCAAAGATTGAAGAAAAGATCAAGGCTGCAATGAAAGAATAGAACCCTGCAACTGGTCTACATGCCTTTCCTCATAAAGAAAAAGACCCAGGAAGTTTTACTTTACCTTGTTCAATTGATAATATGTCTTTCAATAATGCGTTAGCTGACTTAGGAGCTAGTGTTAGTGTAATGCCCTTTAAGACATTCACTACCCTAGGCTTAGGAAAATTAACACCAACTAAGCTGGTTATTGAATTGGCTGATAAAATGGTAAAACGACCTGAGGGGATTGCTAAAAATGTGCTAGTTAGGGTTGAGAAATTTGTGTTCCCCGTAGACTTTATAATACTTGATATGCCTGAGGATGTTAAGATTCCCTTAATCCTAGGACGACCTTTCTTGTCTACTGCTCATGCTAAAATTAATGTGTTTAAAAGAAAAATATCGTTAAAACTGGGAAGCAACAAACTAGTCTGTAAATGTGAAAATCCAGTTAAGAGCATAATTAGAGGCGTTTATATGCTAGGATTAAGAGAAGATATAGACTTCAACCTAGAAGCTAGATTTATGGGAGAAATCTTAGTGCAAAACGAATCACTTGAATGCTATGATGGAAATTATATTGAATTAAACGATCTTAAGATGCCATTAGTATTCAATGATAGATTTATGGAAGATGATGAACCCAATAAAACTGAGATTATGGATAACCCTAGTGTTAATGTTATAAACACTAGAGATGATAATGAATTTGAGGGGTATCCTAGTTTTTGTGACTATGGTAGGAGGATCCATGTGGATTGCACTTACAATTTACAATTTCCATGCATGATAGGCTACAAACAAGTNTTAAGATGCCATTAGTATTCAATGATAGATTTATGGAAGATGATGAACCCAATAAAACTGAGATTATGGATAACCCTAGTGTTAATGTTATAAACACTAGAGATGATAATGAATTTGAGGGGTATCCTAGTTTTTGTGACTATGGTAGGAGGATCCATGTGGATTGCACTTACAATTTACAATTTCCATGCATGATAGGCTACAAACAAGTTAGCGCCAATTTCTTCCCCATTTTACCAATAAACGTAATGTCAAAAACCTTTTAGAATTCTATTATGAAAAAGAAGGTTGAATATAAAGAAAAAAATGTGGTCGGAGCTTTTATGGAAGTGCCTATTTTTGTTGGAAGATTTGTTATTGTCACTGACTTTGCAGTTGTAGAAAACATGGATGCCTATCGCGATAAAGAGATGGGTGATGTGATTGTTGGCAAACCATTTTGTAAGGAGATTACTATTAATGCCAAACGATTTGAAGGAAGAATCGCCTTTCAAAGTGGAAGAGATATTATCACTTTCATGATGCCTCGCGCTCACTCAAGTTTTAGACATGCCACTAACAAATATTGCTATAAATTTTCACCATTTGTTTATGTAGATGACAAGGACGAACGGAATGGGATAATATATCCATGTCAAAAGATGAAGGGATTCTACAAAGGAGTGTTGAAATTAGGACCTGAATATATACGAGATGAGCTAATGAGCAAATACATCATGAAGTGGCATTTAGGAATCGATGATGGAAAATAGTAGCTGAACGTGAGTCTAACTTGAAGACTCTGGAATAAAGACAAGTGCTGACCGGGAGACAACCCGAAACTTTTATCTTATTTTCTGTTTAAGTCGAGTCTGTCAGACCTGCAGAAGATGCGGCGCATCTCCATCATGGAATGCGGCGTATCATCTGCACTAGTCATATCTTATTTTATTTTTCTGCATTTTTTATTTTCAGATTTTAAAATATTCTGTCAGTTTATTTAATGCGGCGCATCCCTGGTTAAGGATGCGACGCATCTTTTATTCTGATTCGTATTAATTCCAGGCTCGATACGGCGCATCTTCTTCCATAAGATACGGCGTATCGACTAACCTGATGATTTACAGTTTTAATTTTTTAGGTTTTATTTTTACTAACTACTAATGTATTATACAAATTTGAACCTTCTTAACTCAAGTGTGTTAAAGTCTAGGTGGTATTATAGATTCCTGCACTTTTTGTGGAAACATCATTTATGAAGCTTAAACGTTCTCATCCATAAGAAAGTTGATTTTTGCTCGTAAACGCATAATGGAGGATCATTCCGAGCAAATATCAGGGGAGTTTTTCTGTTCTAATTCTTTTATTTTCCAGTTTTTAACCTTTAACACAAACAACGAGGACGTTGTTTAACTTAATTGGGGGGATGGAGAATTAGAACGCTTACTTGTCCTAAACTTTTTTTCAAAATATGCTTAAAATGCACTTAATATATCAAAATTTAAAATTTTTAGCATGTTTTTGTTTAAGTCTAAATTACATGGCCGCATACATAACCTTATTTTTTTTTTGCCTAAAATCAAAAACTTTAGTGTGCTGGTGACTTGCAAACTTTAGAACTTGGCTTGTATACTATTCGAGACCACCATAATGAGTATTATTGATATAATTGGAGTGACTTGTCTAACTTGGTAAATTTCTAGGATTACACCTAAAAGCCTTTATATGTTATGTAATATTAACTAACTACACTGGTTAGTTAACCCCCGTATAAACCTTTTTGTTTACTCTCACTTTTAGAGTAAGATACCCCTAGAAAAACCTTCAGAACCATTCCTTTCGTTTCTTACACCTTTGTTAAAATGTTTCGTTACACCCTTACACCTTAGCCTACCCTGTAGATTGAAATCCGTGGTTAGTTACTTTAGGCAAAGTGTGTCTCCTTACATTACCTGTGTTCGCGTGTGTAATTCATTATCTTTGGTTAGGTCGGGAAATTGCACAATGCAATTGGAGTGAAAGTACGTATTGTATATTTTTAGTTTATTTTTCGTGTGTTTACTACTTTCACCATTACAGTTATTTCTGAAAGTTATGAAAAGTATGGAAAAATTATCCGGAAAAATCGTGATAGAAAAAGTTGTGAAATTTTACACAGTCAAAATAAATAAATAAATAAATAAAATAAAAATCAAAAAAATAGAAAAGAAAAGAAAGAGAAGAAGTTGGAAGTTTGTTTTAACCAACTTATGTAAAGTTTTGTAAAGTGGGAGATATCACCACTATTTGTTGTTGTATATTATATTTATGATTGAATGGGAGTTGGCCGTTACGGGAACGCCAACTAAGGTTATTCTTTGTTTAAGATTTTATTGAGTATAATTCGTGTCTACCTAAAGCGTGAGTTACATGAGTCAAAAGCGTGAGTTATTCAATGATATGAGTCTTATTCATGGGATGGTTGGGAAAGAAATTAACCACACTTAGGATTTTAATTTATTTGTTTTGTTTACTTTTCATTTTACGCCAATTTATATCCTAAATGTTATCCCTACCCAACCGTATTGTTATATTCGTTGTTAGCTTTCGAGCATCCGAATATGATGATGGCCAAGTAAGAATTTTAAATGTATGAATAAGGTAGTGACCATCTGAGTTTTAGATTAATTGACTAACGCGCCAGCGATCTAGTGTGTGACTTGGTGACCATCCGTTATGCAAATAACGCGCCAGCGATCCAAGAAGTGCACTAGTGACCATCCGTTAGTTGAAGCGTCGAGGACTTGCGCTAGCGATCTACTAAGTTTGTGCAGGAGATGTTTGACCGAAGCTAGATTCAACCCTTAAGCCTCAAAACCCTTTTTACCGCTTTAGACTTGTTACTGCTTGGCTTTAGTGGAGGAGATGCGTATACTTGTCAAGCTTATGATAGAATATTCGTCACAACTAAGCAACTAAACGATTTAGAATTGTTTTTATATTGAAAAATTATTTTGTTTCTAACTCGTTAAGTGTTTGGTTGTGTAATTATGATAAGACGAATACGTGCATTAACTATAAAAATAAATCCTAATACCTTTTAGGATACATTTTCATAAGAAAAAAATCTAAGATTTACTTGGGGACAGGTAAAGTTCAAGTGGGGGATATTTGATGAACTCGAATAAGTACATATTATTATCATTTATTTGACTTGTTTTACTTTATTATGTATGAGAATCGGTGCTTTAATGTTTACTTTAGTGATTCTCAGGTAAAAACAGGTAACAGGTGAAACTTGGCGATTTTGGCCTAATTATGGAGCAAGACGAGCAAGATGTCAAAAGTCTATTGAAATCTAGAAGATGCGCTGTATCTCACTCAACTGATACGCCGCAGTATCACACTTAGATGAATTCGAAGACCATTGCCTGACTTTGAAGAATGCGCCGCATGGAATTCTACCATGCGCCGCTTATGAAACTTTGGTCAACGAAGAAGATCAAGCTTGTTCTACACCAGATACGCCGCATTATACTTCTGACATACGGCGTCTCACTATCAAGACTTCACCAGAAACAATCCAAGACAACTGAAGGACATGCGCCGCATAAAGATTCAGGTTACACCGCATCTGAAGACGGTGTACGAATATTCCAGAATATATTAATCTTGGACCCCACGCGAAGTTAAGACATGCGCCGCATCTGCTCATTACATGCGCCGCATCGTACCCTAAGACATAAACTATAAATACCCCAAGACCTAGACGAATTTAGTGTGCAACATAACCCTAAGGAGCCGAATTCAGACGAACAAGCAACACAAGACACACCCCAAACGAAAATACTAGAGCTGTAAGAAGGTCCTGCACGTATTTAATTCATTAAGTAGTTTTGTTTTATTGTAATAGTACGCTTTAATTCATCAGGATTGATGGCCGGTAGTATGTGACTGCGGAAAATCATATGCCCGCCTTAAAATTGCTTTCCCATCAATTAAAGTTTATATGTTTGATGTCTTTGGTGAATTTATATTAGTGCTTTGATAACCTCT
>LBNU01010629.1:30108-43347 GCA_014162995.1 Artemisia annua
GCCCTATTTTCCTTGGGCTTTGGACATTCACTTATAAAGTGATTCTTGTCTCTACAATTATAGCACTCGCGTTCGCGCCTTGAACTTCCACCACCTTTATTATTATAGCCATGATCTCTTCCAACCTTTCTACCATCACTATCACCTTGGTTACCAAACCGATTACCGCGCCTATGATTACCTCCTCGTCTAAAGAACTTCCTAAAGTTCCTTGCCATAAGGTTGAGCTCTTCATCATCTTCATCACTTCCTTTATCACTATCATCACTAGTTTGTTCCCTAGTAACTCTAGCTTTAAGGGCTAGTGACTTAACCTCTTTCTTATTTTCTTTAGAAACGACCTTGTCGTTATCTAAAATCATTTCATACACTTTGAGGTTGCCGATTAGCTCGTCAATAGGAAGTTCCGCTAAGTTCTTGGCTTCTTCAATAGCCGTCACCTTTGGCCTTCACTTCACCGGGAGAGCTCGAAGAAACTTTCTCACATGGTTCTTATTGTAAAAGCTAGGATCTAGAGCCGTAAGGCTTGTGATAATAGCATTGAACCGTGTGTAACCATTGTCAATGGTTTCTTCATCCGAGATCGAAAACTTCTCATATTGTTGGATGAGTAAGTCGATCTTGCAATCTTTGACTTGTGAATTGCCTTGATGAGTAATGATGAGTGAGTGCCAAATCTCCTTGGCGGTCTTGCAAACGTAGACTCTCTCAAACTCCCTTCGAGGTAGAGCATTATAGATCAACATCTTTGCTTCATCATTTTTTACAAGCTTCCTCCTCTCATCATCTTTTAGATCCGAATATGGTTTTTCGACCAACAACTTTGTTTCGGAGTCTTCCACCATAAACACAAAGTTCCCATTTTGGATGATTTCCCACAAATCAAGATCTTTGGACCTAACATAGGTCTCAAACCGGGTTTTCCAAAAACAAAACCCATTGGTTTCTAGCAAAGGTGGTCTTTACATTGAGCACCCCTCAACATAGTTCTCTTGAGCCATGGATCTATACTCAAGTTTACCAAAAATCTTTGTTAGGATTTTATATTTTTGGAAAAGAAATTTTTGACTTAAAACGACTTTTCGGGATGGTTTTAACGCTCAAAAACTTGAGTATTTCGCTCTGATACCAATTGTAGAACCGTAGGGGGGGGGGGTGAATACGGTTTCTTTGGCTTTTTAGATGTTTAAAAACTTTAAGCCAAGAAGAACACCAAGTGGTTGTACAGTAATCCAACAACCACAAACACAACCAAAGTATATAAAGTAAGTAAAGTACACAACGATATATACTGGTTCGGGATGGGGGGTTTATACCATCCGTACGTCCAGTTGCGAATCCACGACACCGATACTATTACTCTAGTATAATCCTTTTGGTGGATTACAAACCGTTACAACTTCACTCCACCGATATGCACTAAGATCGGTGCTCACAAAGAAGAGCTACTCCCCAACGGTATTCCGCCCTCGGAAACCACCCAAAAGAATCTCGCGATTCGACTTCACCTAAGGATCACAAAGATCACTACCAAGACTTCCCACCGGAAGTATCAAACCCCAACTAGATCCCCAATGATCTAGGCTTGGTCACCAAGACACAAGACTTCCCTTACAAACAATTGAATGAATGAATATAAGTTTGTTCAACCAAGCCCTGACCTAACCTAGAGACTCGATTGTAATAGAAAGGGTAAAGATAAGAAGACCCTCGACACAATCACAAGAGTGGATTAAGTTCTTGTGATTCTTCCCTTGCAAGGAGATGTGTTCTTTCAAAGATGTTAGAATGAAAATCAATAACACAAGATTAGAGATAGAGAGATTAGAGAGTGTTTAGAGAGAAAGAATAATGGCAAGGGGTGAGGAATACAAGAGGCAAGGTTAGGTATTTATAGGCCAAGACCCAACTTGGGAAAAATTTACCGAGGCCGGCGCGCTGCCCACACGTCAACGTGTGGGTGACGCGCCAGAACCTCTGTAATATTTTTCCCAAAACTTGGGTGTTGGTCTTTTAAATACCTAACCTTGCTAAACCCCCAATTGTACTTCACACTAAACCTTAACATTAATCAATATAATGTTTACCAACTCAAATAGCCAATTTGAAAAACATTTTGTGAAGTAGTTAAAGAGAAAACAAATTACCAAGGGTATAAGAGATAGAAAAGGTAATTTGGAAGGGGTGTAAATGTAATTCCTCACATGGCATAAGTGAGAAGAGAATATGCCATGGTATATTCCACAAGGGAAGGGTTAAGGTGTAACTATGGTTAGGGTTAAGGGTTTAGAAGGTTTAGAGGATAACCATGGTTAAGTAAGAAGGGGTTAAGTTAGAAAGTTAACCATGGTTGGGTTGAGAAGGTTTAAGTGATCATGTTGGTTAGGTTAAGAGATAACCAAAGTTGGGTGTTGGTGATGGAGGTTAACCAAGGTTGGGTTACAAAGGAATATTCCAAAGGGAATATGCTTTGCTTGGAGAGAAAGGGTTAAGGTATGAGAGTAAGGGGTAGAATGTGTAAGTGTGTGTGAAGAAGGTTTGTGAGGGAAGTGTGTGTAATTTGAATGTAAAGTGGGTATGTGAGTAGTGTGTGAAATTTGAATTGTAGTGTGTGTAGTTTGAATTTGTGTGGGAGTATGTGAGAATATGTGTAAGAATGTGTAAGAAGGTGTAAGTGTGTGTGAAGAGGGTATGTGAGGGAGGTGTGTGTAATTTGAATTTGTGTGGGAGTATGTGAGGGGACAAGAAGTACAAAAGGGTGATGTGTGTAAGGAATATGTAAGGGAATATGTAAGAGTGTATGGGGAAGAGGTAATAGTGGTTTAGGGTTTGAGAATGGTGGTTTTGGGTTTGATGGTTTTGAGTTTAATGGTTTTGTGTTTGATGGTTTTGGGTTTGATGGTTTTGTAGGAAATGGTTTTGTAGGAAGTGGTTTTGGTTTAAATGGTTTTGGGTTGAGTGGTAATTTGTTGAAAAAGATAATTAAGAAAATATTAAGAATGAAATAAAGAGAAGATTAGTAAATAATCTAATTGTCATTAAGAAGAAAGAAATTTGACAATTAAGATTATAGGTTGAGAAAAATCATAAGTTACTTATATACTCAAGTAACAATACGTCGAGAACCCATAGTTTCATATCTCGTGACTTTCCACGACTCGACGTTCTCAACTAACACCTTGGTGCAAACAAGTCAAGTGCTTTGCCGATATGTAAAGCATAACCCAAGTGGGAAAGGATGCATTTACGCAAAGTGACCTTGGACTTAGTTTGACCAATAAGGGAGTAAACCCGTTACGTGATTAGAGAAGACGTAAGCACGGGATATGAGCATATGGATGCTTTCACGTGTTGTTACGTGAAATATATAAGCTCCGTAAGTTTAGAAAGGCCTTGGCTAAAGGCAAGTGTTAGAAAACTTGAGTTGGCGTTTTCCTAAAGTGGGTGCTTTAAAAAATAGGATCTCTCTAATCTCAAAACTCGTTTCGAGTGTTCTCAATTTAGCACATAACATATTCATACCTGAATTGAAAGATCCACATTTGTCGGGTAAGGGGAAGGCCGACTTTGAAAATTCACCAAATTCCATACAGTCTCCTGGCGCGTCCCCGGCGCGTCAGCGCGCCACCAGCAGACATGGAATTTTTCGAATTAGGCTACCGTTTTGCGTTTTATGTGTTTCGAAGGTTTATTTGTCATTATCAAAACATTAGGAGATCTTGATCATGTTGCCTCAACAACAACATCTCTCTCTATGAAGTTGCTCAAATCCTAGGTGTTCCAAACCATGGTACTTGTATTTATACCGACAAACACTCACTCTCAACTCTTGACACGGTTGTTGACCGCATTCATCCCTATGACACTCCTCTTGTGTCCAAGGATGTACTTCGTGATCACCTTTTTGTTAGGATCTCCGACACTAGGAGAACCCGTTCCGGAAATGAGGTCAACAAGGACCCTTATGGTATGGAACTCAATGAACTCAAGCCTCAATTCAAGAAATGGGAAGAACTCCTTAGAGCCAATGTCATTAGCACCATAGGAAACCGGGAACACATCAATGTTTTCCTTTGCTACATGCTCTACTCTTTGTCCACTCGGCAACCCTTCAACTTGGCCTACTACATGGCCAAAAGGATGGCCGACATTCCCATGCAAGGCACCACCGCTATGCCCTATGGAATGCTCCTAACATGTCTCTTTAGACACATTGCTCCCATTCCTCCGACCCCAAGAGGCCTTTGCCTAGATTACTCTCTCATCCCATACACTTTTGTGTCTCTTAGTTATAAGAGAGTCTCCAAAGCCCAAGGGAAACACCCTCATCCTCCTACTTCCTCATCGTCATCATCTATGAGTGAAGATGACGGCTTACCAAACTCTAGGCTCCCACCTCTTGAATACCTTTCATAACTTCCTTTTTTTATTTGAACGACGAGTTAGTAGTTAGTGATTTGAGCCCACAGTGACATCCAATTGGGCAGTATGCAAGCATCGAACCTTTCTCCTTAGGAGATAAACCCCACTCCTGCTTCTATTTTTCCGGGCCGCTGAAGGTCCATGGTGAGACTCGAACCCGAGACCTCTCCATGGATACCTCCCCAAGATTACCCTTGGTGGCCAACTGAGCTAGCCCAGTTGGTTTGGGATGTTCAAATTCTTTGGGAGGTTTCTTGGCAAGCTCAACAAGAAGATGGATTGCCAATGAGAGCGAGTGTAGGGAGTGTTTGGCACTAGGTGTCATTTGAACAATTTGGTTGTTTAAACACTTTGTTTTATGGATTTATGTATTTGTAGGGATATTTGGTAATGTTTAGAACATGTATGTACTAACAAATATGCAGGTAGACAACATTTGCAATGTTGTCAAATTTTCAACATTATGAAAATTTTCACTAAGTATAGTGAAATTCGNTGGATTGCCAATGAGAGCGAGTGTAGGGAGTGTTTGGCACTAGGTGTCATTTGAACAATTTGGTTGTTTAAACACTTTGTTTTATGGATTTATGTATTTGTAGGGATATTTGGTAATGTTTAGAACATGTATGTACTAACAAATATGCAGGTAGACAACATTTGCAATGTTGTCAAATTTTCAACATTATGAAAATTTTCACTAAGTATAGTGAAATTCGCTAGCCCCTGGTCAAAATCTATCGGTAAGAGTGTTTCTATATTTATTTTTGGCATTTCCTAATCAGATATAGTACTAAGTTTATGTTTTGAGAACTTTCGGAAAATTTAAAAATCGCCTCGACGTCGAAAATACTGTTCTGTTAATTTTTTAGGTCTGACGGATCTGGCTGAACCAAATTTAGGGTTCCGCCAGTGCATTTTCTGGGTAATCCCAATTTTGGCCCAACGGATACGGCGGAACCCAAAACAGGGATCCGCTCTTGTATGCGTTTGGTTCCGTCATTCACCTGCAGAAAAATTTTCAATTTTTCAAAATTTTGACTTCCACACAACTCCAAATCATCCTTTTTAGTTAGAAACACATTTCTTATTAGTTGTTAAGTGCATTAGGATCATTCTCAGCCACTAGAACCAATAGGAAACCATTTCCCGCCAAAAATCAAATTTAACCATAACTAACTCAAGAAACCCTTCTCCATAAGGCAAGGAACCCTCCAAAAGGTTCCTTGAAATCCGTGGAACATCTGATCCAAATCACTTTGACATGACCACTAAGCATTTAGTGCATATCTTGGTCCTCTTACTCCACCATTTTCATTGGATTGACTTCCAATGATTTGACAACCTTCATAAATCATCCAAATCATTAGAAACCTCAAAATTTGTATGGTAGAACATCAAATCCAAACACTCCTTTCAACATTTCTTCAACTCTATAAATTTGACCATCTTAAAACACTTCCAAATCACACCATCACCATCACAATCTCTGATCTTAAGCTTCTAAACCAACATTTTGACCATGACAAAGTCAACAAACACCTCTCCACCATCAGAACCCATTAGGAGAACCGCCCGCATTAGTGTTAAACCATGTTGTTTCAACACTACCATCAACCTAAGCTCCTCATCTTCGGATGAATCACCACTCATTATCTCTTCACCCATCAAAGATGAAAACTTTCTAAACCTTGCAACTCCCACACCATCACCAAGGCTCAACAATGTGATCACCACTCCACCACCAACAAAAACCCCCATTGATCCAAGTCCACCACCGGCTCCAACTCAACCATCCAAATCTCCATCACCACCCAAATCACCAAAGCTTGAACCAATGGAGCTTTTCGGCACTCCACCAACATCACCACATCCATTCTTGGAAGACCTTGATGATCTTCCGCCTAGATTAACAAATCCACCACCATTGCCTTCGTTTGAATGAAGAGAAGGAAAAAAAAATTGGACCTTAACTCTTTCTCAGGATACAGCGAATGACACATCATCAAACAAGGGCATTCTTTGATCTCAATGAGCCTTTTGAACAAGAACCACCACCACCTCAAGTATCCCAACCACAATCCCAATCCCAATCCCAACACTTTGAGTCCTTCTTTCCCTCTTATGAGTAAATTGAGGCGTCGTTGTGGAACAACCCTCCCAACTCCTACGAGGAGATCAACGATCGCCTTGACAACCTCTATGCTTTCAAGAGCATGGTGGACACTCATCTCCATCAAGCAATGAAGTTTCAAACGACATTGCTCTCCTCCATTGCCAACCCAACCTCCACTCAAGAAACCGCCACCAATCCACCACCACCACCATCATCAAATGACCCCATTCTACCCAATCCTCGCCATGGGTGCTCACAATGTGAGCGAGTGGCCAAAATAAGTGAAAGCATAAAAATCATGCTTCACCAAGTACAAGATGAAACCCGCTTTGCTCTTCAACACATTCTTGAGCGCTTAGATGCTCTTTCTCACCCAAACTAATCCTAGAGCGAGTTTGGAGGCTTTTGCCCCATTAGATAATGTTGGGTGCTTTCCTTTTTATAGAAGTAGGATTTTTTTTCTTTTTTCCTTTTTATTTTATTTTTATTTTCAGAAGTAGGATGTTATCTACCCCATTTCTTGTCTTTGACTTTCTAAAAGTCAAATTTTACATGAAATGAATTCCATTCTACTTTATTGTGTGCATTGTTAGTTGACCATTTCGTTGTTGTGATTGTTTTCCTATCATACCTTCTTGTGGTTACATATATATATTGTCTTTTCGACACTAACGCTTCTCTTGTAGGATCAAAATCCATGTCTCCTTACTTGGCACCCCAACTAGGGGGAGTATTGTCCAAGGGGGAGCGTTTGGCTTGCACTATTCCGCTACGCCACTCTTCTTTTTGTTTCGACAAAAAGGGGGAGAAAATATATTTAAACTTAAACTAATTATTATCATTCTAATAAAACACGTTTAAATATAAAATTTTAAAGATTTAACACTATAATTAGTGACTTGCTTAAAAATAAAGTTTATGTTTTGTCCTCAACAAAAAGGGGGAGATTGTTAATACAAATATCGCCTAAAAACGTATTTATATTTTACGATCTTTGCTAAATTTTGTTACGACAAAGTGTAAACTTTAATTTTTAGCAAAACATGAATATAGCTTAAGTCTTTGGTAACTATATTTTATTTCAACTAAACATCACTTTTGCTACCTTTACATTTTACATAAAAAATAATATTTTCATATTTCTATAAATAGAAAATGTTGTATGACATCATGGCATGCATCATGAGTATTTATGGAAAGATTTCCAAATCTAGAAGTTGACTTTCCAAAAGATCTCATGCATATTTGGAAAGATCTTCACTCAACATATCTCATGGTTGACTTGAAGGATCTTGATTAGAATTGACATTGATATGGAAAGATTTCTTGAGTTTTTGACTGTCAGACTTGGCGGAACCCTTGTTTTGGTTCCGCCGGATCCGCCAGGCTGCTGACTTGCTTGGCTATAAATAGCAAGCCACACTCAAGAAATTCTTCATCACTAACCATCATAAATTGCATATACTCTCTCATTTCATTCATCTAACTCAGTAACATTTCAGTTGTGTGAGATTCTTTTGTAGCAAAGAAGTTCACAAGTCCATACGAAAGTTACAAGTTTCAACACAACGTTGCAAGACTTGTTAGCTTAGCATTGTGTAAAATCATGTTGTTTATACATCATTTGATTGTGTATTTTCAGTAGTGATCGGTTAGTATTTTAGTCCTTAAAATACATAGTGTGACGGGAGTGGTTGTACTCTTGTAAAAGAACTCAACATCTAGCTTTGTGTCGGTAATCTTGTGTAAGCGACGTGTAAGGGTTTCTCCGCCGGTGAAGGGAGCTTGTTGACTAGTGATTGAAACTCTCGAGTTGGATACTCGGGGCGTGGAGTAGGGCATGGAAAAAGAGTCCTTGTAGCCGAACCACGATAAACATCCGTGTTGTGGTTTGATCGTTTCTTACTTTATACTTGCATATTACTTATTGTTAATTAGTTTAAATTGTTGATTACACGTAAAGTTTTCAAAGATAAACAAGAAAAAAAATGGTAAACTATTCAACCCCCCTTCTAGTTTTCCACAGAGTGAATGAAGGAAAAAAATATACAATATTATTGTGTGAAGGAGGACTAATAGAAAGATATTGTAGTAGACTTTAGCAATCGCTACTACAAAAAGTGAGATTGTGCACGGTTATTTGTGCACGGTTTGAAAAGGGTGGACTTTTATTTTGTTTTATCAAAATATTTATAGTAGTCACACTAAAATGCGTGTATATTAGAAAAAGTTGACAGTTTTGAGCGTGTAAAAAACGGGGTAATAAAAAGCATAAACACGTAAAAGAGCATGTTAAAAAGGGTGGACAATATAAAAGTTGAAAATAAAATATCCACTTTATAAACCGTGGACTCTTTTTTCTTAATACATGGCAAAACCGTTAACCGTTTTCCCAAAATCAATAAATCAATAAATATTCAAATCAGTTTTCCCCCAAATCAATAAATATTCAAAATCGTTAATCGTTTTCACTATCAAATAAATGCCCAAATCAGTTATCAAATAAATCCCCAAATATGAACCCTAATTCGATTTCTGTATAAATAAATTTGAATCCTAATCGTTCAAATCAGTTAATGTCATTTGTTTCACTGTTAAATTCTGTTAATCAGTAGCTAAATCTAGTTATTGACCAGTGCGTCATTTGAAGCAGAAGCTAGGGTTTCAGAGTGATTCGGTAGTTAACGCGATTCGGTAGCTAACGCGGTTCATTTGCAGCAGAAGCTAGGGTTTCTGAGTGATTCGGTAGCTAACGTGGTTCATTTGGTAGCTAAAGCGGTTTGTTAATACAAATAATGTCAAAAACATCATTGCATTATTCGGTCTTCTTACGTTTTGATAATCACAAAATATAAAAACATGTTACGTAAAGTTACGGTTAATAAGTTTTTAATCGAGAAAACTCGTTTCTTCCATGTATCTACTACAACGTCACTTCAGGTATGAACAAACTTCATACCGACATTAGTAAAGTGATCAAAGATTTTTTTTCTTTAAAATTTACATTTTTATGTATAACAAAACATTTTTCACAAACTGTATTTTTGTGTTTTAAAGAAATGTTTTATTAAGAAAATAAATTCAAATTCAAATGTTATAACAATTATATTTCCCCCCAAAACAGATAAGTCTTCACCAGATAAATTTTCACCATGTCATGACAAAAAGAGGAGCGTTTGTCGGGACGGTCCTTTAAATGGACTGACGGTCCCTTAGTGATAAAGGACCTTCACATGTTTAAGGGACCGTCACCTCCTCTCCTGTCGTGTCTAAATACTGAACTGTTCCTTCTCAGAAAATGCATCCCTCTTAGCACAAAACATTCTGTTCTTTCTTCCTCCCTTCTTTGATCACTATAACATGTCGGTATATGTTTAAAAGTGATTTCCTCTTCCTCTATATCAAAGTGCAAGAGAAGAACTCTCGAAGTAGTGAAGAATCGAGATGTTATAAGAGTCCACACACAGATGTAACAAGTGTTACGGTTCTATTCTTTCCCCTATTTTCTTCTTGTAAATATTGTAAGTATTTTCGACTTATGTGTGAGTCGAGGATGGAGTTGTTAGAGTGATCTTGGACGAAGGTGAAGATCCAAGAAGTGTTGTAACTAGAATAGGTCTTGTATTTGTTGTATTGTGTGTGGTGAAGACTAGAACATAGTGAAGTTCTAGTGTGTAATTTAGGACTTAGTGAAGTCGGTGTGTGAAGACTTGAATCGGGAAGGATTCAAGTGGTCGTGTGTGTGAAGACTTGAATNGTGAAGATCCAAGAAGTGTTGTAACTAGAATAGGTCTTGTATTTGTTGTATTGTGTGTGGTGAAGACTAGAACATAGTGAAGTTCTAGTGTGTAATTTAGGACTTAGTGAAGTCGGTGTGTGAAGACTTGAATCGGGAAGGATTCAAGTGGTCGTGTGTGTGAAGACTTGAATCGGGAAAGGATTCAAGTGGTTGTTAGTGTGAAGGCTTGAATCTGGAAGGATTCAAGTGCTAGTACGTATGAAGGGTTGGATTGTGTGTCGATCCAAATAGGACAAGTGCGCTTGTTCGGGTGGCCACGTGGGCCTTGAAGTAGATTGGTTATAGCTACGATTAGAACTCGACATTCCGCTTAGTGTCGGTAAACTTGGTGTAAGCTTGTGTACTGTTGAACCGTAGACCTTGATAGATCTTTGAGCCTATATGGATCGTTAGTAATGCTTATGTAATCACAAACACACTAAAAGAAAATCTCTACAACTTGTATTCTTTAGCGGAAATCAAATACAAGAAGAACACGAATTACTAAGAACACTTGATCCTCTATGGATCTTCTATTAAATCGTAATTGTACTCAATGTACTCCTTTTATAATGTGTAACCGGGTGGTCCTTTTATACTACAAGGAACCCTAAACCCTTCTTACAAGAAACGAATAAACATAAAACTATAGAAGATATTCTACATATCTTGTCCTAAAATAAACTAAACTTATCTTCTAGCATATTCTACGGATTAACTATATCCGTAGAAACTCTTCTATCAGCAAGAATACTTCATCAGCAGGAACCATGAACGTCAGCAGAAACCACTATAAGTATCCGCAGGAACCTGTCAGTAGTACTCTTCAGCAGTAACTATAATAATTCCCAACAATCCTCCCCTAATCTTAAATTTGACACTGTTAAGTTCAAGATTCTTGATAGATCTTTAGCTTCCATAATGTGAGGATTGTAACCCTAACATCTGCAGCAAAATGTAGTAACCAGCAGCAACCAAACTATAGATCAGCAGCAACCAGTAACCATCTTTGAAGAACAAGGAATCAGCAACAACAATGACAGAGTGGTACAACAATGCAAAAGTTTCATGCTATTCTCATCACTTCCAGGTGTGTTAACTCCCTGTGAGAGGTGAATCATTGAAAATTAATGGATTTGATATCACTTTACCAATAGCCATTACTACTGGAGTAGCCAATGTTTAAGTTCAAGAACCAAGGTACATTAATAACCATATGATTTTCAGCAAATCATCAGCTATAAACGGATTTGACTTGTCTTTACCTGTAGCCGTTTGCTCAGGACTAGTCAATTCTTAGGTTGAGTAAATCACCTTAGTGAATTGAATACCAAATATGGTTTTCCACTGCCTTTACCACAAGCCATATACTTGTGGGCTAGCCAATTCTTTTGGATATCCAAAGGATAAGATCCATGGTGAATTGAAAACCATTGCACTCTCAGCAGTGAAGCATGGGTGAGTGAATTACCCTATGGTTTTGGAGCAAACCATTACAGCTATCAACAGATTTGATGTGTCTTTACCAAAGCTGTACCCTTTGGACTAGCCAACTCTTTGATGGAACAGTCAACATCATGGTGAGTTGATTACCATTTGTGTGGTAATTAACCACTACATGTACCTGCATACAACAAAGATGCAACTATCCAAATACAAGTTAGTAAACATAGCTTTTCTTTTCTTTTTTTTATTTATTTTTTTTTACTAAAACAAAATAAAAAAGACACAAATGAATACAACAATAAAGAAACAAATTACCCCATGGTGTGAATCCCATGCTTAGCGGCCATCTCTTGTTTAAAAAGAAGACTTCTCCTAATATCATGAACCAGCTGTACAGCATGAGTCATGTCATTCCCAACCATATCACTGGGAACAGTTAACTTCACATCAAGTATTTGTCTCAAAACACTAGCATTAATAGGATAAGTAATCTCTGCCATCATATACAAAACTTTTCCAGCCATGGTATAAACTGTATGCACATTGGAGAGAGGAAAATACTTCCAAGTGGCAATATCCCAAGTCTCTTGTCCATGCCACACCTTGAAGCCTCTCCCAACAATTGTAAAAGAATCAAAAAGAACATACAGATCTCCAAGCAAGAATATACAATTTTCACCTGGCTTATGAGTTCTGTAATAAGAAGTCACCCAGCCATACAGATTGAGAAGATCATTTCTATCCACAAAGTATAATATTTCACTAAGAAAAGTGAAATGCTTATATGAACCATCTTGCCTATGGATAGTATTCACTTCTCCCTTGGCAACTGCTAGTTGAGTAAGCTCCCATTTAACCAAAGGAACCCAATGAGCAGGATCCTCACCATCATCCTCATCAAACTCAATAAAAGAACTATCCTATGCAGGAAGAGCCACAGCTTTGGACTTCCTCTTTCTTGCAAGTTTCTTCTGTCTTTTGCCAGGAGTAGAAGAAGGTGAAGATTCTTTGGCATTAGGAGCAGGTGTGGACTCAGTACCAGCATCTGTAGTTTGATGAAAGGAACCTTCAGGAGCAAGTGTCTCAGATCCATCAGCCGGAATTGTGTCTTCCTTATTAGCATGAACAGATTGCTCTGTAGCACCAGCAAGAAACGATTCCTCTATAACAACCTCTGTTGTAGAAGCAGATTGGGTACCCTCAGCAGAAACAGATTGCTGAGGAGCTGGTTGTTGAGTAGGAGCCTTGATGCGCGTGGATTCCAACACGCACTACGTTTTACCTCTCGAGGGATCTCGAGAAGCTTGCAATCCCCACCAGGCAGTGTACCTGACCGATGTAGTATAGTGAAGTGGCAAGTACCGGGGGATTGATCGTTCTCTCACAGGGAATAGTGTTCGTTAGGCTAAAGGCTACTCTAATCTAGGTCTAAGGGTGGAGGAAGATTCTTTTTGTATTTTTATATTTTTTAGAAAGCAGT
>LBNU01010631.1:3114-17316 GCA_014162995.1 Artemisia annua
ACTTGGTTCCCCCATCTCATGCTTTTTTTTGCTTCCTTGGTTTGTGGTTACTGGATGTGTACTGGGTCGTTTAATGGGTGGAAAATAAGTATTCCAACCATCGCTAGATGATGATGATGATGAGGAAGAGGTTAGATCGATGATCTCAGGTTTGGATGACATGGTTTTGGATACAATTGAGGGAGAATTGAAAAACTAGGGTTTGATCTTTATTTGGGAATAAGTGATTGATAAGAATTGTGATTTGGGTGGATTTTATAAGCGGAGTCAACGTAATGGGGTAATTAATGCTTAACGGATGGCACAGTGAAACGTTTGATATTTACTGAAGATATTTTACCAACCGTTTTTGCTTATTGACTCTAATAATCAGCAGATTGACCATGGATTCTGCTGAAGGGTTAAATTTAAAGTTTGAAATTTAATTTACACGTCAGAATCGGTCAAAGATTTGTTACGATTCTTTGACAATAACCTTGTAACTTCTATTTATACCCTAATTCTCGTATCTTCGCCCAAATTAACTGATTCCCTCTCAAACAAATTTAAACCCAGTATCCTTCAATCAATTCAGAACAAATTCTCAAAACCTCTTCAATGGCGACTCTACAATTCAAGAAGGATCATAACAAAGTTGCATTTCTTGGAAAGTATAAGGGATATGAGGAATATGATCCTATGGTTGAATTTTTGAAGCGTTCCAAGATTCACTTTGCTTTGACACATTCTCCGAATGTGATATATGAATCTTTGGTGAGACAATTTTGGGCATCTGCAAAGAAAAGGTCTGACACAGAGATAGTAGCAACGATAGATGGAACAGAGTATGTGGTGACTGAATCTTTGATTTGGACAAAACTGAAGTTGGATGATGAAGATGGTGTCTTTCATTCCAACACTGAAGTTATTCTTGCGGGATTAAGAGCTGCTGGCTACCAAAGCAATGCAACAGACACGTGGTACAAGAATCAATTCTGTCGAGTGTGGAAGTTCTTGGTGCACACACTCCTTCAGTGTATCAGCAACAAAGTAGGAGGATGGGATCAGTTCTCTACCCAATTAGGTTGTGGTATTGTTTGTCTTTCTAAGGGGTTAACTTATAATTTTCCTAAGTTTATTTTTGATAATATGCTTGAAAATGTTCAAAGAAAAACACATAAGTTTTTAATGTACCCTAGATTTTTATAAATAATTTTAGGTATAACAACCCAAGACAGAACATTTTGTCCCATAGGAGCCCTCACTAAGAAAATATTTGCTTCTATGAAAACAAATAGTACTGGAGCATGTCATCCTCTTTTACAAGCCATGTTGCCACAAGGAAATAATGGTGCTGGTGAGGGTATTGCTGCTGAGGCTCCACCCTCTCCACATCCTGCTGATGATGGTATTCCATTATCTGCTGGTGTTGCTGCTGATGGTAATCCATCAGTTGCCACTGATGAGGGTCCTTCTAATACTGCTGAAGTAACAAATGTTACTTCTGACCAGCCACCACCATCCACATCACCCAGACCACCAACACCACCTATCTCTATTGCTCCTGATGAGCCTTTTCTTGAGGTTGAGGAGACTCTACAGTCTCTTGGTACGCAAGTACCTTTACCTCAGGAACCAGAGAATTCTAGACTGTCTACACCAAGTCCTGAAAGGAATATTTTTGATGAAAGCTTTCCTACTTTTGAGCCCATTTCTCCTGAAAGGCCCAATGATGCTCCCAATACCACTGAGCAATCTGCTGGTGGAGCTGAGGACCCTATTACTCTCACAGCTGTCTTTGAAATGCTTAACAGGAATAATAAGGAGGTTGCTGCGATGAGAAAGGAGCTTGATGATACTAAATCTTCTCTTGGTGTTGAAATTGAAGATTTGAAAGCAAAGGTTCAGAGGTTGGAAGCACAGCTTGGACAGAAAAAAAAAAAGAGAAAGTTTGTGGTTGCTTTTGATGAAGAACAAAAGGAGACACAAGTAGATCCTCTTGATGTATTAGCTGATGTGGCTCAACAAGTTGCTGCTTCTCCTCCTCCTAAAGCTATTCCAGAAAAGGAGACAATTAAGTTCAGCAGAAAAAGAAGGAGACAATATTTGGCTCAAGTATCTGCTGAGTCTTCTAAAGTTGTAGATGAGCAAGTTCCTGCTGATGCAGATATGGTGCCTGTTACTGTTGATCAAGCAAAAGCTCAGTCTTTTGCTACACCTTCAAAAGAACCCTCAGTAGTATTTGTTCCTGGGCAAACTTTTGTGCTGGAATCTGAAACTACTGGTGCTTCTACTCAGGTTGAAGATTCTACTTCACAAGTTTCTTCTGATGCACCTGCTGCTGCACCTTATGTGGATTTGTCTCATGGTGAGGAGCCATCTACTATTGCTCCTGATGTGCATGTTTCTGCTAAAGGGAAGGAAGTTCTTGTTGAAGAAGAACTTGATCCAGAGTCTATGTCTACTAAGGAAAGGTCTGAGCAGATAAGAATGCTTAAAGAGTATGAACATCAGATGAAGAGCAAAGCACTACAAGAAAAGCTTACAGCTCAGTTTACTTCAAATATGCCTCCTGCAAGACAAAGAGAATTGGATGCACAATCCATTCATTTTACTGATGAGCAGTGGGATACATACACTATGCAAGCTGCATCAAATCCTACTCTTGCTCAGAGTATACTGGGAGCTGCTTTTGATAGAGACAATTTTGCTGCTCAAATGATTGCAATTGGAGATCAGAAGAAGAAGAAGGATGCAGCTGACAAGAGAAAAGCTATTGCAATTCAGAAGGCTAAGGCTAAAAGAGATAAACCACCTACTGAAGCAGAGAGGAGAACTTACATGAGGAATGTGGTTTACAACCAAAGTGTTGCTCTATACACTTCTGGTTTGAAAAAGAAGCAAGTCTGGAATCTGCCTGACTCTGAGTTGCTGAGGCTATATAATGCTATCATGAAGCAAATTACTCCAGTCTCTCAAATTAAAAGGGTAGCTAGTGCTCTGGATGCTCCTGATGCCAAGAGATCCAAGACTGCTGAGACTGTGGATTTAACTACTGATGTTGTGCATACTGCTGATGGTGTTCACTCTACTGGCAATATACCATCTGCTGAGACTTAAGATGTGTCTTCTATTTCTACTGAGGAAGTCACTGCAAGCCAACCATTAGTGCTTCATGTTCCTCCTGAAGTTTCCATTGTAGCAGTTCCTTCTGAAGCCTCTTCCATAGATGCTGATCCTGATTTGCCTTTAAAGAAAAGTACTACGTCCACTTCATCTTCTACATCTGCTGATAAAGGAGGATCATTTCTTTTTCACTATCGTGAAGTTTTGTCTAGAAGAGCTGAGCAAGAAGCTGCTAGAGCTAAAAAGGCTAGGGAAGAAATGGATAAGTTGTATCATAAAGGTGTGCATATCTCAATTCCTTCTGATGCTACATCCTCTGTTCTTGCTGAAGATGCCTCTGGTGCATCTGCCAAGGTGGATCCCTCTATCTCTATGGGAATTTATGTACCTGGTAGGAGAAAGAAGAGGATGTCCCACAAGAGACATGTTGCAATTAGAAGATCTCTAAGGATATCTAAGAAACAGACTGCTAAGAAGGAGCGATCATCTAAACATGTGGATCTACAGGCTGACAATGCTAACTTTATCAAGAAGGGTTCTCCTACAACTTTTCCAGAGGATTCTTATAGTGTATTAACAGATTGGAAGGTGACTGATGGCCAGATCAATACCATTCATAGACTGGATAAATCCTCTATGGAGTTTACCTTCTTGAAGGACATACTCCATTTGGTGGATAGACAAGACCTGAACACTCTGTACGCCTTTGTATCACATTATTATGCCAATCATAAACCACAAGGGGCAGGGTTGTACTTATTGGGGGATTTACAAGTTCTGTTTGATTCTCAGTCTCCTAATAGTACAGGGTATTCTATTTGGAAGAATTCTCATAAATGGAAGGTTGATACATGGAGATTCTATCCTTATCCAAATGTACATGTTGTGGAGACCAAGTGTGGGATGAGAGTTTGCATGTTTTCTGCTCAGCAGTATCCCTTGTCACATAAACTGCTGAGAAGATTGCTCAGAAGGAAATTGGAGGTTCCTCCTAATCCAGTGTCAAATGATCTCCCACATGCTGAACAATTGGTTGGATTGATCAAGTCTCAGCTTCTACAACAACAGGCTTCTACTTGATTATGGTATTATTTGTTGTATATGGTATTATTTGTTGTATATGTTTATTTGTTGTATATTATTAGACTTTTGTACTAACTGTTTGTAGGTTTGTTGTATACTTACTCTATTGATGGTTCTCAACTCACCAGATGTGACTTGTGTCCATCAAAGAGTTGGCTAGTCCAAAGGGCACAGCTTTGGTAAAGACACATCAAATCTGTTGATGGCTGTAATGATTTGCCAAAAATCATAGGGTACTCAACTCACCCATGCTTAATTGCTGAGAGTTGAAATGGTCATCAATTCACCATGGATCTTATTCTTTGAAAATCCTAAGAATTGACTAGCCCATAAGTATATGGCTTGTGGTAAAGGCATTGGAAATCCATATTGGTTTTCAATTCACCAAGGATGTTTCCTTTAAGAATTGGCTAGTCCTGAGCAAACGGCTACAGGTAAAGACAACTCAAATCCGTTTATAGTTGGTGATTTACTCAAAATCATATGGTTATCATTGTACCATGGTTTTCGAACTAAAACATTTGGCTACTCCAGTAGTGATGGCTATTGGTAAAGAGACATCAAATCCATTATTTTCAATGATTCACCTCTCACAGGAGTTAACACACCTGGATGTGATGAGAATAGTATGAAACTCATTTGTTTTGATGTATCTACTGTCATATGTTGCTGCAAAGATCTGGTGATTCAAGCTTATTCATCATAGAGATGTGAAGTTTTTGGTTCTTTGCTGCTGATGTTCGAAGGTAATCCTCTTTACATTGTTGTGTTTACTAATCTATCAAGGAATCTTGAACTTAACCATGTCAAATTCAAGATTAGGGGAGGATTGTTGGGAATTCTGCTAAGTGAGAATTCTGCTGATGGAACATGCTGATGGAATCTGCTGAAGAGATAGATTCTGCTGAAGAAGTGTTACTGCTGAAGACTAAGTTTCAGCATATTTAGTTTCTGCGGATATAGTTAAACCGCGTATTTTGTAATATAGTTAGGATATGCATGAGTAATATTAGGAAAAGATAATGCATATCGTTTAGAGTTTATAGAATATACGTTTCTTGTGAAACGGTTTAGAGTTAGGGTTCCTTGTCTATAAAAGGAACACAAGTTTATATTCTATGCACGAGTTTTGAAAAACAAGTTTATATTATATAAAAGATCCATAGAGGATCAATCGTTCTTAGTATTCTTTGTTCTTGCTTATATTTGTTTTCCGCTTTAAGAATATAAGCTTTGGAGACTTTCTATTAGGGTGTTTGTGTTTACATATACATTGCTAACGATTCAGAGTGCTAGAAGATCTATCAAGGATCTTAGATTCAACATTTTATTATAATTTAATTGTTAGTTAAATTATCTACACATGTGAAGATAATCACTTAGTCTATTTTTGAGGTTATAAGTGCAAACCAAGTCTAGTTATATCATCTTCACATGTGAAAATAATCAGAAATTCTGAAGAAAATCCAAATGTATTGGATTTTTACCTTATCCTTTTAAATTGTTTCACATATGAAAATATTAATCATAATTACATACAATTAATTTATTTTTATTATTTTTTTATTTTTTATTTTTTAAACTGTTGGACTCGGAATTGGATAAACTTGAACAGAAAGTTGATTTGCTGGATTCAATAGTAACTGAATTGGAATACGACTTCTCAACATGGTTTATTGAACATCCAGATAATCCGAGACATAAAGATATAAAAGCTAAGTTCAACGTTTGTATTCGTAATATTGATCTGTATGGAGATGTTAAGGGAAAGAGTTTAGTTGTTTATGATGATGAAAGTGGAAAAGATAAAGATTGTATTCGGAATGTAGATCTTTGTGGAGATGATGTGGTGAATAACGGAGATATCTATAATGATTTGCAGAATTATGATTTGGATGAAGAAAGTGAAAATGATGATTCAACGGGATTAGAAAACAAGAATTTTGATGGTTGGAACGATGATAACATTGATGATGATGATCTTGATGATGATGGGTTTAGGTTGTATGAAAAAGGGAGTGCAGCCACGCAACTGATGATGATGGCGGCAATGATGATGATGATGGAAGGAATAATTTTTACAAGAATTATGAAACAGGGCAGTGTAGTCACCTAACAAAAGAGTCAGATAATGAAATAGTAAAAGATGTGAATTATGATAAAGATAACAATGATAAAAAAGGTTTTACAGTATTTGAAGTCCCTGAAATTGAAACTGTTGCTAATGTTAAAGAAGGAATTAGTTGTGTTCAACTTTTAGAAGAAGAAATGCATAAAGTGTTGAAGAAAAGTGAGTTGGAGTACGAAAGAAAATAACCTTTTGCCAAGACGGTTTTAAGAATTTTGGGATTCCAGATTTTTTTAAAGAAGCTGAACAGAAAATTCCCTTTTCCCCATATAGTGTTGGTAAAAATGTTACTTTTGACAAAGCTCTTGATGCTAAGATGTCGAATGAGGATGAATTTGAAGATGAAAAAAAAGTTAAACCTTTGGCATGCTTCACTAGTCCCGTTGTTGTTTCTAAGAAGGTTACTTTTGACAAAGATGTTGATGCTAAGATGTCGAATGAGAATGAAATTTTAGATGAAAAGAAAGTTAAACCTTTGGCATGCTTTAGTATTCCAGTTGTTGTTTCATCTTCTTTTCCTCAACATAGTTTATTTGAAGCACCATCCTTTTCTTTGGGTCCTGAGTTCGAAGATGATNTAAAAATGTTACTTTTGACAAGGCTCTTGATGCTAAGATGTCGAATGAGGATGAATTTGAAGATGAAAAAAAGTTAAACCTTTGGCATGCTTCACTAGTCCCGTTGTTGTTTCTAAGAAGGTTACTTTTGACAAAGATGTTGATGCTAAGATGTCGAATGAGAATGAAATTGTAGATGAAAAGAAAGTTAAACCTTTGGCATGCTTTAGTATTCCAGTTGTTGTTTCATCTTCTTTTCCTCAACATAGTTTATTTGAAGCACCATCCTTTTCTTTGGGTCCTGAGTTCGAAGATGATCCTGCGACAGAAGATGAAAAGCTAGTAATCAAGGAAATATCTATTAGACAAAATCCAAGGCGTGATATTGGTGTCGCAGCGCATTCAAGATCTCCATTCAAACTTAGGCAGATTTTACCAAATGTTCCACTAAAACCATCAGAAGAAAGAGTTGCTGATACACTCTTTATAATGCCTGAAGAAACTAATCAAGTGTTAGTAATTTCTTAATAATTTTAACAGTTATTTGTTTTTTCACTTGTGAAACTCATTAATAGTTTTCAAAAATGTGTGTATATATATATATATATATATATATATATATATATATATATATATATATATATATATATATATATATATATATATATATATATATATATATATATATATATATATATATTTGCAATGATTTGGTATATAAGTCTAGCTCATCGAATACTATGTTAATGCGATTAACACTAGAGTCATTAGCTCCTGGAATAAGAGTAGATGAAGAGGTTATAGGAGTATGGTCGGATGTGTTGAACTTTATGGAACGTTTCAGAGCTCCAGGAACTCCATCTAGATATTTCTTCAAACCAACTATTGTAAGTGTTTTTTAATTGTTATATTAGTTTTTTTGCGAAATCACATTTTATGAGATTATTTGTACTTCAGTGTTGTTTTAAGGGTATTATTTTGATTTTTAAAAACATTTTTTAAAAATAATCATTGAGTATGAAAATATAGCTATCTCGAGTTTATTTAAGTTTAGAAACAATTTTTTCACTTGTGAAAAAATCATCTACGAATGAGTTAGTTGTGTAGATCGTATATTATGAGATTATTTGTTCTTCAATTTTGATTTAGAAACGATTAATTGTTTGTTTTTGTTTACTTTAATTAGTTAGTTTGTGTCAAAGACGAATTATGAGAATATTTGAAATGTATTGTTTATTTAAATCCGATTTGTTAGAATCTTGTACTTCAGTTTATATTTTGAGTCAATTATTGATTATTATCTTTAATTTGTTATACAGACAAAAGACATACTCAATGTTAAAACTGACTTTCCCGAGAAATATGATGATTTTGAAAAAGTATTGATAAGTGATTACCAAGCAAAAAGGATTGAATCATCTGAAAATTTCAATTTGGTATGGCTTTTTTATTTTCTATTATTTTTATATCAAATATGTACTTTTAATATTATATGTATTTTTATTTATTTATTTTTTTTCAGGTATTCTTTCCGATGTGCTGTGTAGACCACTTCTTTTTAATATGCTTTGATTTGAAGAAACGTAAAGTTTTAATTATAGACAATTAGAGCATTGATGAAGAGATTGAAAGTAGATATTGTTCAGTTCCTGATCTTTTGGTAAGAAAAAATTTGAATATATATTTATATATATTATTATTATTTTTATTTTTATTTTATCATTTATTATTTTTAATATTATTGCAGATTAAAATGTTTACAAAATTCCACTCCAAATACAATTCACCAAGCATTGGTTTTTCATTTCAAAGAGTTATTACTAAAAGAATAAAGATGGGTTGGAGAACTGTGGATAATTATCTTGATGATGGTGTTTTCTTGATGTCGCATATGAACATGTTTTTCGGTGAGAGTGAAAGTAAATGGGATTAAGGACTTTTGAAGGAATCTAAGGAACAGACAAGGCAACTTAACACACTAAGGTTAGTCACTTGTCTTTCAAAGATTTAATATACTTTATATTAAAATACTTTATTTTTCATCCGTTTACACATGTGAAATACATTTTAATTTGTATTTTTTTTCTTTTTCTTTTATTTTATAGATTTTGTAATGATTTTTTCCCCTCTTACCAGATCAAAATTTGCTGCCAGGATAATTTTGTCAGATAATAATTTGTGCAGGAATGATTTTCTTAAAGAAGTTGCAAAATTCAGTAAAATTGATAGGTCCACAAGAAAATCACTTATTGAAGCAGCAATTCAGAATAGAAACCAAAGATGCAATCTTTTGGAACAGTTGTAATTCTTTCTAGTTTTTCGATTATGACAACCTAAACTTGTCATTTGATCCGTAGATATTTCCCAAGTTATACATTTTCTTATAGCACATTTTATGTTCGATAAATGTTGCTCTTGTCTTAGTAATGGAATGAAAAGTTTATTTTGTGTTTAATTTTTATCTTGTTATGAATCTTTTATTAAATGAAAATGAACAGTTGTAATTCTTTCTAGTTTTTCGATTATGACAACCTACACTTGTCATTTGATCCGTAGATATTTCCCAAGTTATACATTTTCTTATAGCACATTTTATGTTCGATAAATGTTGCTCTTGTCTTATTAATGGAATGAAAAGTTTATTTTGTGTTTAATTTTTATCTTGTTATGAATCTTTTATTAAATGAAAAATGTTTTGCTTTTGAATGTTTAATTTCCTGTTCTTATGTACACTTACAATATTTTTTTTTTCACAAGTGAAATACATTTTAAAATAAATTCAAAGAGATAATATAAAATGCATATGAGGAAAAAAATTTCACAAGTGAAATTTTTCTATACATTAAATTTGTTTAAAGACAAAAAATGAACATTGGTTTGCTTTTGTTTTTTCACAAGTGAAATAAATTTACTATAATGTGTTTCTGTTTTTTCACAACTGAAAATTAGTTCAGTTTTATGACATTTTCAAAAAATTTTATAGATAACATTAAATGCTTATTAGTAAAAATTTTTTTCACCAGTGAAATTGCTTTAAAATAAATTCATACATTGAATTTACTTTTTTTGGCAAGTGAAAATAAATTCTGTTTATGGCAGAATAAATTCTTTACAGAATAAATTTTGTTTTTTCATATTTTAAAATAAATTATGTTTTAGATGTACAGAATAAATTCTGTTTTTTTCACATCTAAGGGAACCGTCATTTTTTTTTCACAAGTGAAATTATTCTATATATGGAATTTGTTTAAAAGACAAATTAATTTGTTTCTGTTTTTTCACAAGTGAAAATAAATTCACTCTAGTAGAAATTCAGTTTTTACAAAATTAAATTCATATTAGTAAAACATTTTTTTCACAAGTGAAATTATTCTATACGTAGAATTTTTTTTTTTCACAAGTGAAAATAAGTTCACTTTGATTTGTTTTTTTTCACAGGTGAAAATAAATTTAATTTAACATTTTAAAATAAATTCAATTTCACATTTTTTTTTCAAGTGAAATTATTCTATACATAGAATTTTTTTTTCACAAGTGAAATTATTCTATACGTAGAACATTAAATGTATATGAGCAAAACATTTTTTTTCACAAGTGAAATTATTCTATACATGGAATTTATTTTTTTTCACAAGTGAAAAATAAATTCATTGAAAAATATTAAAATATTAAAATCAATTGAAAAGTGAAAAATATTAAAATAAATTCACATGTGAAAAAAAAACTGAAATACTGACATGATTAAACTGATATATTTTTGTTAAATGCTAACAACTAAAATCTTCTTTTTGCAGTTTTTTTTCACAAGTGAAAAAATTAAAAAAGAGATGTTTTTCATCAAAGTACAGATAAAAAAAAACAACTAAAATCTTCTTTGTGCAGTTTTTTCTCTATATCTTTCTCCTTTGTGTAGTATCAATCACTGTACACCGTTGAATCACTATCATTCACAATTTCATCTTCCTCCTTTGTGCAGTTCCTACTGTCATGTCTCCTCTTCTTTTGACATTTCCTACAAAATCTTCTCTTCTTCTTCTTCAGATATTCTCTTACTTTCTCTACTTCACTTCTCATTCTTTTACTAACATCACCATCTCCTTTGGTTTTACACCTGTCTAGATTATTAACTGTATTAGTATCCGGTTTTTCTACTCCAAGCTGAATGTTAAACATTTCCTTTTTAGTCAAGGGCTTAGCCTTTGGATTTGCTTCTTCAACTTCAGTCTTTAGTCTTTTAACACTTTCCACATATTCAGTCAGCTTCGGTATATCTTTCGCCAAAATGTTCAGGCAATAGTCTACTGCAGTATAAGCTGTTCTAGAAAGCTCCATAACTTTATCACCTTCTGAATTCCACAGATTTTTCCTTTTCCGAATATCTGGTGGTAATATGTCTCTCTTCCATCTTTGCAATATGTATTTCTCAGGAATAATTTCAATTCCTTTTCCTTTCATCACAAAAAATATATGCCTGCACAAGTATCCAAATCTTGCAAAGTTCATGCATGAACAGACCATCGTCCCATCTGATGGATCAGTTGACACCTACATTTTCAAATTTATGGATGAGCATATACGCATACAAAATGTATTAGTCAAAGTAGGAAAACTATCATCTAATTATATATGTTTTTTATACAACTTTCACATGTGAAAATTATGTTATATTAACTATAAATTTGAACTTTCACATGTGAAATATGCTATCATTCATATTACTACTTCTAACAATTTACAGAACTTTCACATATGAAAAATGTCATCTATTAACTATAAATTTGAACTTTGGAAGAATAAAAAATACCTTGAAACGTAGCTCTCTTTTTGTCCTATCCCTTTTGTTTTGAACTTCTCTTTCTCCAAAATTATATTTCTTCTTTGATTTGCTAGGCTTGTCTTCTCTAATTTCTTTTATTGTCAGAACTACAATCCCATCAACTACTTCTTCAGACATTTCATCTTGAATCAGCATGAAAATTGTCCTTGTGCAAAACTTTAGAGCATTACGTTCGATTTGCAATTTTGTCTTGAATCTTGGAACTTTTTTAATTGTTTGATCATCAAGAACCTCTTGACTATGCCTTTGTCTTTCCATAGCAGATTCAATGCCCATCATGAAGTTTAATAATGTTGATCCTCTGCTTATGAAATTTTGAAAAAATTGATTCTCACTCTCTGATCTTGATGTCGTTCTCATAAGCCCGTGTTAGGATCTAAGTTTATCAACATTTATCAAGTCTCGGTTATTTCATTACATGTAATAGGTTGCTACTATATTAAGTTTACTTAAGTTAAGAATGAAGTCCATGTAAACGTCCATTGGGCCTTAAAGCCCACGATTTAGACAAAGTAGGGAGGAAGGGAATGTTGCCCTAGTCCTCACATATAAATAGGACATCATGTATTTCATTTCACTTGTTGGTTATTTCATTATCTTAAGAAAACTCTTGCACTTTTACCTTTCATATTGATCTAATCAACCAAACTCTATTCTCATCTCATTTCTACTAAAACCAATACTTGTGTTTACAATATGGTGACCTAACAAGTGGTATCAATCGCTAGAAGAAGGTGTATTTTTTGTTTTTGTTGTGAACGAACCAAAATCTATTGTTTTTACTCGTTATTTTTCAAAAAGTTTGCTACTTTCTTGTTTGTTTCGTGTTTATATCACATCTTTGTCTTCAAACTTGTGCTACAAACCCAAACAATCAACAAAGTCTCAAATTTTTTCAAAAATAATTGTGATTCGAAACTTGTACTTGTTTTCGAAATCTTTGAGATTTTTGAAAAGTAGTTCAAGTTTGCAACTTTCTTTAAGATTTCATCATTTTAAGGTTAGTTGTACAAGAATCTTGGATTAAAAACGTGTTTTTGGATTGCTTTTTACAAAAACAAAATCTGCCAAAAAAAAAAAAAATAAAAAAAATAAAAAATAATAAAAAAAAAAACTGCTAGTTTTCGAGAACTTTAAACCCCAAACTTTCGAGAACCCATAGATTTGCTCCAAAGGTGTTTTCGTTGCTTACTCAGTGCTTTTCTCTCTTGTATAAGAAAGAAAACACTTCGACTCGTTGGATATTTTCGAGCTTGTATAATCTCGAAAATTTAGGTTCATTTTTTTCGAAAAAGTGAAAACTTTCGAGAACTTAACAAAACTTTCGAAATCATTCTCTGTTTTCGAATTCTTTTGTGTTTTTCGAAATCATTTTCCATTTTTCAAGAACTTTGTTAATCCTTATTTATCTTGGTGATTTCGAAATTTTTTTCAAATTTTTCTCGATAAGTTGCATTTTATCGAGAACTTTGATACCTTTAGAGAACTTGGATTTCTTTTCGAGATCACACAGAACTTTCGAGATCTTTGGACTTTGACTGATTTTCGAAATATTCTATCTACAAAGTTTCGATAACACACTAGGGATAGTTTTCGAGAAATTGGCATAACACTTATACCTTCTACAAGATCCATTTACACACAAGTCTTTCATCATGTATCAACCGCCGTATTACAACTTTTTTCAACAACCGTATCATCAAACGCAACCATTTCGTCAACAACTGCAGCAGTATCAACAACAACAACCTCAACAATCATATCCATATCATCAAATGATCTCTCAACAACATGTCATGCTGCATCAACATCAACAACTACCTCAACCTCCACCTTTTCCAATGCAACAAATCACTCCACCATCGAAACAAACTCATTGGTTTGACCAAATGTGTGAAGTCATCACTACTCAACAATCAAGGCATGAAGCAGGTTCACTTGACACACCACCAATGCTCACACCCGGTAACTATGTACAGTGGTCAAGTCAATTCCTACGATTTCTTGAACTCAAGAAACCACATGGCAAATATATGAGGAGAGTTATTACTGAAGTTCCATTTGAAACTCCGACCAACTTTGTCCCTGGTGATCTTAATGCTGATCCACCCGTACCTGATTCAAGAAGACCTCTCACTGACGCTCAACTTACTGCTGAACAACTACTTCACAAAGAAGCAGATGAATATGCTATGATCTATATCCTTCAGGGCATACGAAATCCGATCTTTTGCAGTGTTGATGCTCAGAAAACAGCTAAGGCTATGTGGGAACATGTTCATCTCCTAATGGAAGGAACTCAATTGAATCAAGAGGACATAGAATCCAAACTTTATATGGAATACACACACTTCATGATTGAGCCATTGGAATCACTTGAGTCATATTACCACCGCTTCACGAACATCATTAATGACCTCGACAGACATAATATCATCTTACCAAAGATTGCTATCAACACGAAGTTTTTAGGATGTCTCGGTCCTGATTAG
>LBNU01010632.1:12463-24172 GCA_014162995.1 Artemisia annua
ACTTGGTTTGACGACTTTTCTTTCATTAAAAGACTCATTTGTTTGGTCAAATTGATTATAGCCTCATTTGTTTTACTACTTTGATCGAGAACATGAGCCAAAACATCATCATTAATTTTGTTACTAGCACTTGAGACTTGAGTTTTGCTCCTAGAAGTACGGACTCTAGCTTTGTTCTCAATTATTGTAAAAACCTCATGAATATTACGGGTCAACAAGTTTCCACCCGCAGCAGAATTAAGAGAATCTTGATCAGCATGACATAAACCATTATAAAAAGTATCGATTTGCTGCAAGGTTGAAAACCCGTGATTAGGACACTTCTCCAACAACTCCTTAAATCGATCCCAAGCTTCACTGAACGATTCATCGAAAGCTTGTTGGAATCGAAAGATTTGAGTGCGGAGGTTAGAAGTTTTGGAAGGAGGATAGAAATGATTCACAAACTTGGAAGCTAGATCTCCCCAAGTGTGAATCGAATTCGGTGGTTCCTTTTCCAGCCAAGTCCGGGCTGCCCCCTTGAGGGAAAAAGGAAACAACTTCATCTTAACAACATCATACGGAACTTGATTAATCTTAATCGTTTCCGCAATATCGGTGAAGTTCCTTATGTGAGCATAAGGGTCTTCGTGCTCAAGTCCGTGAAATGAGATACTCGTGATGAGATTGAGTAACCCGTGATTGATTTCGAATTGGTTTGCTTGGATATCGGGTATCACGATGGCCCTCCTAACTCCATTGAATGGAACTTGGAGTTGTTCTTCGATCGGACGAAGATCATAAAACGGTTGAGGTCCTATTGGAGGTTCCTCATTTTGTTGTGCACCACCCACCGGCGGGTGTTGACCGTTATTATTCATTTCCTCAACGGTTGAGAAATGAACACGGTTCGTGTTTATGTCGTCAAAATTATTCAAATTTGAAAAATCAACCCGATGATTATGTCGAATAATTCGTTCGGGATCCGAAATAGGTGAAAGAAGATCGTTTGATGAAGAACGAGTGTTCATACACCAAAAAGAAATCAAAAATTAAAAAGAAAAACAAAATAAGAAAAGAAAATATTTTTGGTTTTTATATAAAGAAAACTTTAAAATCACAATATTTTTGTATTTTTTCTTTTGTTTTGTTATTATTTTATTTGATCGATTCGTTATCCGAAATTGTTTCCTCCAAATCTACTCACAACAAAATTGTCGGTTGTAGAATTTAAAGTAATCCGAATTCAAATAATTTCACAATCTCTTTTCTTTTGCGTTCAAACTTATTTGGTTTACAACCGCCCTCCTTCCACGGAAGACCGAGGATGTTTATTATATTTTTGGTATTTTGTAAACACTTTAGGAAAAGTGTTTAATATTTTTTGATTTTTACTTTTTATATAAGAAAATATATACAAGGAAGGTTTTTCAAAACAACGATTTTTCAAAAACGAGAACCAAAATTCACTTTAACCTTCCCCGGCAGCGGCGCCAAAAATTGATGTGTCGTGTATAGTATAGTATATAATAACCAAGCAATTTCTCAACGAATAAGAAATTACTCGGGTCGTGTCTCAGTGAAGGTTAAATGGAAAATTGTTTATCGTGATTGATAAACCGTGTTTGTGAAAGGTGTAAAGTGAAAATAGTGGAAAAGAAATTCAAATAGCACAAAGATATATCAATTTAAGCACAGAGTACAAGCTATAAATGCACAAAGATCTAAAATCAGAAAACGGGAATGCAAACGTGAAATATTAAAACGTAACGTACAAAATAAAACGCGACTTTTATTTAAAAATGATCTTAAAAATGTGAAACAATTTTCTAAAAACTATAAACAACTAAAAAGAATTTTGAGAAAAAGGAAAATATTTTTTTACTTTTTTATTTATTTATTATGAATTAAAAACTATTTTTTAAAAAAAAACTATTTATTACTAAACTTTATTTAATAAAAGACAGGGACTATTTTTGTAATTTTCCAAAATGAATTATAAAAGAAAACTAATATGATTCTAATTACACTTTTTCTCAAACTACAGGGACTAAAATTGCCAAAATTAAAAAAATGTTTCTGTTTTCTTTTCTTTTATAAACAGTCTCACAAGCTCTATTCACAAGCTTGTAACAAGCTCAAAACTAAACCAAACTGAAAACCAAAAACTGTTTTTGAAAATTTACCAACCAGAGATTACACTTTTCACAAAAGCCCTATGCAAAATTATCTATTGAACTCTAATTTCAAGCTTGAACAGTTGACCAATTAAGAACTTGCAACAGATATATATGTCAGCAGTTTACAACAGATTTGCAAGCAAATTTCTCTATCCAAATGCTACTGAATCAATTTGAGATTAAGAACTAGAGAACTAGGCCAGGTAAACTATCTATAGAACACAATTTCTCACAATTCCAAATACAATAGATCAACAAACTCAGTTCATGAACATAGCACTCAACAGCAAGTGCACAGGGAACCTGCAGTCTATTCTACCAACTCTATCCCTATGAAAAGTTGATCAAATGATTTTTGTGATTTTTTCTCTTTTGCACACTAACTAATCACCTAGAAAATATTCTATTTTTATTTTTTATTTATTTTTAAGAAGCTAGATTAAGCTAAAATTTGCCTAAGGAATTATCTGTGAAAACACTTTATTGAAAATTTTGACTTTCTAATTATGTGAAAACTTTGACTAAAATGAATTTCAAGGATCAAAAACAGATTATAGGTGTTTATTAAGCTAGATTATGCTACAATTTCACAAACTTAAACACAAATAACTCTTATTGAACAAACTTGCATACACAGATTCACACTAAACTAAGTAGAAATGGAGAATTAAGCTAATTTTGACTTTTACTATTTAAACCTACTGATTTTATTGTTTACCTAACCTAAGTGCACCTAAAGAAACTTGTTGAAACTAACTGCAACTCCTAAATACAACCAAAACTCAAAATCAAGCCTCAAACCAAACACTCCTTATTGTAACAGCAAAGAACTATAATGAAGCTCAAATTAGATTCTAGCCATTAAACTACCACCTATGCTTGTATAATGATCAAATCCACTGAATGAAACACAAATTCACAATGCTCAACTCAATCACCACAGAAACACATTTTTGTAATATCTCACAGTTAGAATGCTATAATAATGAAGCAAGAGCAATTTAACTACAATATGATTAATTCTACTCTCAATATCTAAAACATGCATGAATCACTCTAATAGAACAGTAATCAAACTACTAATACTACTCTACACTAAAATTCAACAAATCTCAAATATACACTATTCTAATAAAATTCATGAACTGCAATTGTAAATTGAGGCTTACAGGATTGGATCTTAGCTTTCTAAGATCTTCCTTGCATGCCTA
Organism: Artemisia annua; assembly: GCA_014162995.1. NCBI lineage: Eukaryota > Viridiplantae > Streptophyta > Magnoliopsida > Asterales > Asteraceae > Artemisia > Artemisia annua. The sequence goes on from LBNU01010632.1 coordinate 15,834, forward strand.
CCACTGTGGATAGGCTCTAGATAAGCTTCTGAATCTTCATTATACCATCAACTACTCTGCTTGATCCTCCACTGTTTTCCATTAACCATAAGATGAAAACTATATAGTCTAACAATGAGCTTATGAAAAGCTTGCATAAGCTTCTGGTAACAAATGAAAGAGTTTTAAAAACTAATTTGAGTGAATTAACTGCTTAGAATTGAAAATGACAATGAATTAAACTGAAAAACTTGAATTTTATTAGAAAAATGGAAACGATTACAAGTTGAAGTTGTTACAAAAACACTTAACTATTAACTGAATAACACTTCTCAACTAACTACTAACTAATTATCTAAGTGACTAACTCTTCTCAATCGTACACAAAGGCTCCTATTTATAACAAGAGGTGGAGCGTCTTCAGAACTTTCTGGAATTAGAATCTACTTAGAATCTCCTTGGAATATCCCTTGATGACATGTTCCAACCAATCAAAACCCTCCACATCACCTCTATGACGCGTTCAGTCCAATGGTATGCTGCCACATGTGATTCTTGGTGTCAGGTGGTGTCAGGGTATGGATAAATTGTCTAATTTGTCCTTTAATACGAGGTTAGGATTAGTGAGATGGGGTAATTGAGGTATGGGTAGATTAGGGTTCTTAGTTTCTGGGGTGAAAAGGGGAAAGGTAAAAAAAAGGCGCGTTTGATTATTTTTTTATATTTATTTGTTTTTAACTTGGGTCGGGTTGTGTGGGAAATAGTGGGCCGGGTAAAAGGTGTATAGGATTGGGCTTTTGGGTTTAGTTAAAGGTTATGGATTTGGTGTTATGGTTTGGTTTTGGAATAAAATGGTAAACACAAGGACTAAATTTGTTCATTGCTGAAAATCCAGGGACTATTACTGCCATTTTTCCATTCTTCATAAAAGGACTGGAATTGTCAATCTTGAATAATAAAAAGGACCAAGGTCGACTTTCTGAGCTCAACTTAAATTTCTGAATCCCGGGCTTTGACTTTGTTGACTCTCTTCCGTCTCGTGCTCGTTTTTGGTTATTTTGTCTTGTTTTGAGTCCGTTTTTGATAATTCCATTCCTGCACAATCAAAATCACAAAAAACAAATATTTCCTTGGCATTTCGTTAGTGATTAAGTCTTTTTGGTCTTAAAATGACGAATAAAAGATATGTGAATTCACACAAATCAATCTTCCTTCCACCTTTAGATCTATTAGATTAGCTATTCTATCCTAACGAACACTATTCCCTGTGAGAGAACGATCAATCCCCCGTACTTACCACTATCCTATACTACATCGGTCAGGTACACTGCCTGGTGGGGTTGTAAGCCTCTTGAGATCCCTCGAGAGGTCAAACCTGTTGTAAGGTTACAAAACCACGCATCAAACACGTTATAGGAGCCACCACACCAGCTTTTATCTATAATATTTATATAGCACAAATCCTGAAAAACACAACTCCAAGCTATAACATGTTATAGGTGTCAGTGGTTCTCAGTTTTTACTTATCTTTTTCATTTTCACAAATACAAACACAATTCATTCTGTACAATTAAATCAAATTCTATACATTTTAAGGAGTAGAAATATAAGAAAAATAACTCGAGGACTAACATTGTAAACATAACAGATAACAGTGTAAGAAAAACAGTAAAAGGACTAACAATATAGACAAAAATAGGTTTAAAATGAAAATGGTAATAATACCGTCTTCTTCCTTACTGCTTTTGCCGAAACCTAGAAAAAAAAAATAAATAAAATAAAAAACTTTACAAACACAAACACAAAAACTAACACAGACACAATAACCTAGTCAAGAATTAAAAAAAATCGAATTTTGATAACTATTTGTCCACAACAACTTCTTAATGACAATTTTAAAAATACTGTTATTCTTAAGGAAAATATTAAAAAAAAAAATACTAACTATTCTGATCATAAATTTTGATAAATCTTTTATATAATAAAACAAAACCCTTATTGGGAATTTTTCATTTCAAAAAAATGGGAACCATACCTTATTTAGTAATAATTTTATTTAAAAAAAAAGATTATTTTCTTATTAAGTAACATTTTATATTTATCCATAACACAAGTAGAAGATAAATACAAAAAATATAGATAAGATATTTAAAAAAAAGATTATTTTCTTATTAGGTAACTTTTTATATTTATCCACAACACAAGCAGAAGATAAATACAAAAAATATAGATAAGATGCAATTAACAATAGGATTAAATTTTTTAAATAATTATTTCAAAAAATTAAAAAAAAAAAACCCGCGCGTGCGCGGGCATTATAACTACTTAATAATATAATTTTCTAAAATACTTATATTTATAGTAGTTTAGATCACTATAGATATCATATTTTTCATTGATCTAATGAAGCAATCTTAGTAATCCCTTTTTCATCAAAGTTAATAAAAAGCCATTTTTCACCCTTTTTAAAAAAATTAATACTTGCAAACGGTAATTACGCAATAAAAAAACACTATCGCGACGAGAATTTTTTTTTATTTTTCAGTAGACATGCACTTTGATATACTTTCGACAAACTTTTTTTTTTCGAGTTTTGTTTTGGTGTTAAAATTTGTGTGTGGAGAAATCACATGTGATTTGCTATTTTCAAATCACGTGTGATTTTATAAAGTCACATTTAATTTCATAAAATCACATGTGATTTCTTCAAACGTATATTTCAACATTTACAAAAAAATGCTGAAAAAAAAGTTTCTCGAAAGTATATATAAAAGTGCCCATCTATAGATAAATGATTTAATTCTCGTCGTAATGGCATGATTTTTTTCGCGTAACGATTAACGGTTTGCGAGATGTTTAATTTTTTTTTAAAAGGGTGATTATTTATTTATTTATTTATTTATTTATTTATTTTTTATTTTTTTAATCAAAAGATGGATGTTTATGATTGGTTTATTAGATTTTTAAAAAATATTGGATCTAAATTGATTTTTTTCACACTAATAGAGAATGTGAAGGAAAATTCTTACCAATGTTTTATATGAAAAATGAAGGGAAAAAGGGTAAACAATCCACTTTTATGGCAATTCGATCATTTTATATGAAAATATTGCAAAGCATTTTGTTTTAAAAAGTTGAAAATGGGGGTTTTTTTTTTTTTTTTTTTTTGGTTAGTTTTTCCTATTTCTACAGGCTAATATTTTTCTTTTTAATTATTCCATTACCGTAAACATTTATTTTGTATAATTATAGATAAGATTCTTTTTCTTTATTGTTATTTTTTAATAATACTGTAGTCGAGAAAAATTCAATGTAGATCCAATATTTTCTAAAGATAAAATGTCTCGCAAACAAATAAAATAAACTTTCACCATTTTCCTAAAAATTTAAATATCTCGCAAACCGTTAATCGTTACGCCAAATTAATCATACTATCGCGACGAGAATTAAATCATCTTTCTATAGAGAGACACTTCTATATACTTTTGACGAACATCTTTTCGGTTTTTTTTAGTTGCGTCTGAAAAAGTTACGCGTGATTATCACAAATCACACATGTGATATATGAAATCACATGTGATTTGTGATACAAATCACATGTAGTTTTTTTATACATAACTAAAAAAAATTCAAAAAAAAAGTTCGTCGAAAGTATATCGAAGTGACCGTCAACTTAAAGATGAAAAAAAACTCATCACGATGGTGTATTTTTTATTCACTTGACGATTTACCGTTTGCAAATATTTTACTTTTAAAAAAGAGGTGGAAAGTGGATTTTTTTTATTATTTTTTTATTGAGAAAATGAATGATTAAGATTGGTTCATTAGATATTTAGATAATTTTAGTTATATATTGATCTCAACTCTACTATAGTCATCAACAAAATAAATAATGTTATTTATTTATTTGTTTATTTTATTTATTTATTTTTAATAAAAGCTTGTAAATGGTAAAAATGAAAATAAAGGTTTTAAGTAATCCCGTGGGCCGCGAAAACATGCTTGCTACTTTCTATCGATTATCTTAACTATATGTAATGGAGGAATCTTTTTTCTTTCACTAAATATCACTAAGACATCGTTTAAATTCACAAATTAAGCAATACAATTAATAAATCATATGGTACAAATCATTCAAACATAAAAACAAGAATTTAAGAAATACAAATAATAAAGTAAAGATAGAACGCAAATAGTTAATGTTAGCTTAAAATACTTCCTCATTCAAATATACAATTAATATACCATAAGATACAAACTAAACAATAATGTGGTCATCATAACAGACAGTTAAATTCGATTGAAAATAATCGTACATGTCAAACTACGAAAAATTTCAGGTGGTTTATAGGGTATGAAAAATGTATAGCTTTTAAATACCGTAATTCATATTTTGTTAAGTAATGTCATACATAGATTTATTAATCACTAGACGAGTACCCGTGCAGAGCAACGAGATTTTATAGCGATATATGGTTTATTGATAAAAAGAAAGTTTATATGTTATAAACGAAAAATAATAAAAGTTTAAAGATCTGGGGATTAAACATAATGTTTTGAAACCCGGTTCGACCCGGTGGTTCAACATGTTGAACCGTTCCGGTCGAAAAACGGGTCGACTTAAACCGGGTCAATTTGTCGGGTTGGGTAAAAAACGGGTCAAATTAAACCGGGTCAACCCGCCAGGTTTGAAGCGTCCCGGGTCAACCCGGTTTTCGATTTGTATTAATAATTTCCTTTCGAAATATATGTTTTCAACATTTCCTTTTTTAATTTCAACTTTTCACTTTTCAGTTTTTCCTTCGGTAACTTGTGACAATTAACCGGAAAAATAGATCTTGATATAAGGCCTGATTCACCAGTTTGTATCGGTTTCAACGGGTCCTCTCTGGTTCTTTTCGGATGGCTTTTATTGGTTAGCCGAACCGATGGCGACACCGGTTCCTGGTTGAACCCCGTTGGTCCCGTCCGGTTTTTAAAACTATATGTACTATCAACTTGTTAGATTGTATGAAGCTTTGTGTTTTATTAATTTGTATAATGTGTATAATAACATGTACTTTTCATTTTATGGTGTTTTAAAAATAACATTAATCATTGTGTTTAATTATTTTATATGGATTATGTTGTAGTTTGTTTAAATTGTACATTATGAAAATTTTATTGTATTTTTTAGTAACTGGTGTTTTAATTGGTTGTATTTAATTTGATAGATATGCTTTTAATTGGTTGTACAATGTGAATAAATCATTGTACTTTTAAGTAATGTGATGTTTTAATAAAAATATTAATTACACTATACATTTCTCTAACATATGACCATTTTCAACTTTCAACATTCCACTTTGACCATACACCCTTTATGTAGTATAGATATAGATATATCTGCACGAACTAATGTATACTACTATATGTTTACACATTATACAATATTGTGACATATATTACATACCATTTATTACTAGCAAGTACCTTTCACCGTCAATCGTCACAACTTCGTAATACTACCAACTATCGTTTTCGTGTAGCCCTTGCATTGCGATGCACGAATACTCTATCATATTTATATGAGATAGTGTGCGATAAAGTTATTTTTTAAAATTCTCGCCATGCGTAATTATTATCACGAAAAATATATAATCGAATAATATTATTCTCAAAAATGTTTTAATTACAAGATACCCGCCGCTGAACATTCGGGCACCCCGCTGCTCATAAGAATGAAAATAAAATAATTATGTACAAAGTATGAATGCACATATAATACTATCTTATTCAAAGAAATTAATTCCTTCTTCAGATAAGTAAGCATTGAATTCAAATATTAAAGTTTGAACTTATTAATTAGAAACAAAGAACGGCGTCAGGATTAACACCTGACGGCGTCAGGTTATAATTTTCTGCAATTTTTGAGAGTTTTATATTTTTCCGGAAAACCTAAAAAGTTTTGTCAATTCTTTAACTTATAATCTCCAGGAATTCTGCAAAAATATTCATTCCACAAGCATTATATCTTATTAGGTAGATTTTACTGCCGATTTTACGCGAGGTTTGCCTTTATCTTTTTCAGGTTAACAGGTTATTTTGGATAAGAAGACGTTTATTATTTTGGAAGGGAAGCTTTGAACGTTCGTCTATCTTGGAAGAAGATCTAACCATGTTACATCACTATCCACAACAAACGATTAAGGGGAGTATTTGATTTCATTCTTTCATCTTATTTACTTTTACGTCTTTTATTTGAACATTGGGGACAATGTTCGGTTTAAGTGTAAGGGGGGTAAATGAAGGCACCGTTGAGAATACACTTACGCTTGATGCTTTGCTTTGTTTGATAGTAAATTTGTAATAAAACCAAGAAAAATATTTGTTAGGGCAATTTTAGCGTCAATTTAAAATTTTTTACAATATTTAGGAGTGAAACCTTGATCTTAATGAGCATCTCATGGATCGGAAATTGTATGACTAGCACAAAACCGTACCACTAAAAAATTTTCCACCCCAAATATGTGAGGTTCGCCCATAGAATTGGTAGGAAAAGCATCCATCTTTGGTGCTATGATGTGAGTACCGGTAGCATTTAGATTCTAGAACTTGCGTTAGGACCATCTCAAATCCACAAGTGAGACTACATTCGTGTAGTTAAGATTTACTACATGATAAGAGGCATTAGGATTAACCCATTGTTTTACACCGTGCTTTTGTTATAATTACATTGACTTCATTGGTCAAGTAATTCTCTCACACCCTTTGCGTTGTATCCATTTTTGGTACACGATACCCCTAGTACACCCTTCCGAGCCTATCCTTTCGTTTCGACCTTTGAGCATCTTACTCAAAGTGAGAATTTGTTTACACCTCACTAAATGTACACCCAAATCACCTTAGCCTACCTTGTATGCACCCACCTTTGGTGCATTATTGTGAAAACATTTGTTAAACCCTTAGTTAATTATCCGGTCAATTACATGGCTCCTAAGTTAAGTCACATCCTTGTACATATTGTTTTGGGACGATTGGGACTCATGGGTAAAGTACTAGTGTAATGAAGTAATGGGGAAGAACAACATTATTACCCCCATACGTGCTAAATATTTTAAAAAGTACTCCAAGTTTTTCGATTATCTTACTTCGAGTCATTAGAATAGTGATTGTAAAGTTATGTAAAGATTCAAGTGTAAGGGGAATGCAACTCCCCTATGATGTATTATTTTGGATGGTAGGGCAAGAGTGTATGAAAAAAAAAATCAAAAAATCAAGAAAAATACAAAAAAAAAATGTGAAAAAGAAAGGAGAAAAACATACGGACTACCATCCCGTTTCCTTTAATGTTTCTTTTTAGTTTTGTTATTTCATTTTTAGACTAAGATTGAGTCGATTCTTGACTTAAGCAACGATGTAGAGTGCATGTATTTGATCATGATAATTAACTTGCCACCATTAAAATACCCTTTATTCCAACCAAACCGTGTTATCATATCCCTACACCTTACGTTACAACCCTTTGTAAAGCCCTCTTTGATAGTTTATCTTAGGTGCTTACGCCTAGTGGAGGAGTAATTGATCCTCTCCCAAGCCTATGGTAATCTATTTGCTATGACAGGTAGTGAGTGTTATTTTCCGTTTCCATTTATGAGATATAAACTTTATGACATTTGAGAGATGTGAGAATCCAAACACTATTTGTGAGGTGCTAGTATATGATTTCCGTGCTTGTTATGATTAGGGTCGAATAACTACTTGTTGTAATTACTTTTATATTCGTGTTAAATGACCCCTAACTCATATTTTGATTGGAATAAAAGCTCATTTGCTTGAGGACAAGCAAATCCCAAGTGTAAGGGTATTTGATGAGACGAAAAGTGTTACGCTTTTAGGGGGTTATTTAAGCCCTAATTCGTATAAATGTGATCAAATATTGCCCTAAATCGTTCCTTTTGTCATTTTAGGTACTTTTGAGAGGAATTCTGGAAAACATGCATTTTGGACGTTTTTGGAGCATAAAAGTGAAGAAAACGACAAAATCTCAAAAGATGAAGATTTACAACCTGACGGCGTCAGAAGTCACAAGGTGACGCCGTCAGAAAGTCTTGACAAAAGAGTGGAATCCAATTTTCAAATGACGGGCCAGAGAAAATTTGGGATTTATCACCTGACGCCGTCAGGTGTTAGGAAATATAGGCCGTCAGGTTATAAATTAAAGAGTGACGGCCCAGAAGGTGTTATAAGGTGACGGCGTCAGAAGTGGATCTAGGCCATCCGAGAAACTTAGTGGCGGCGAGCTGACGGCGTCAGCCCTTATAACCTGACGCCGTCAGAGTGTAAAATCTATATATAGTTTTCTAATTTTCATTCACTAG